>CAJQUN010000059.1:2352188-2411820 GCA_907163345.1 Haberlea rhodopensis | reverse complement strand
CTCTGGTTTGAGTGTTATACACACTCTTGCTATCCTCTTTAATCACTTTTCTTTTACCTTCAAATATCCGTTTTCGCTGATAGTTTTGATGAACTGTTTCTGTCCTATCCCATTATCGAACACTGTGGATCGAAATTTGAACCCCTCGGTGTATTCAACACATTGCCCATTGGCTAACCCGTCACTTCCGTGTGAGGAAGATGAATATGATGGTTGTCTTCATTTTGTTCCTCAACCTCCATAACCTGAATCACCTCTGTGGACTTATCCAAACCTCTCTTTTTGTTCAGCTAAACTTGATATTCCTCTTGTTGTAATTTTACTACCTCCAATAGTGTCTGTGGTACTGATTCATCGGAGTAATTTGAATCCGAGAATGGTGAAACCGGAGGCGACTCCGATTTAAAGGAAAATCTGTGTTTTCAGCTCTGCTTGATTATCCACTTCTTCCATCATTCTGATTGAATAAATCGTGCCATCAATATCAACTTGTGTTACCAAATTAATGAACGTCTTGGCAGTAGTGGTAATAAGAAAACGACCACAATCAAGTTTCTATCGTCTCAAGGTGCCCTCACTAATTTTTATTAATGTCCCCAATCTGATTGCCAACAAATTGAAAAACCTCTCATTCCATGCTTGAATGGGGATGCCTAAACATGAAATCCACACTTCTCTTGTCGAAGAATAACAGTCTTTGTCCCAATAATTTATCTCGTTGAACCATTGTCCCATCCACTCCTTGTCTTCTTAAAGAGATCTTGCAACTTGATATTGTTATCATCGTATATCAAAGCAGATGGTCCTCCCATGGGTATGATCCTTGAATTGACAAACCCATTAAGAATGAGGTCTTGTTGAGCCTCGATCAATTTCTGAGAATCGTGTAGTGTTCCAACTGCACACCCTTCCAGCCATTGAGTCTCCTCTTTCTTAGTTTTGAAAGTCAATCTAACACCTTCCGTGTTAGTTCGATCCATACCCAAATTCCGTTGTGCCTGAACGGCCACCTTCTCAATCTCCTGCTTAGACTTGGACTCGGGGGCTACAGCTTGGGCATAAGATTTCCCAGGAATTGTTTTCCGATCAGGGACATTATGAAAATGCACCCCTTGAGTTGCCTTATTTTCTCGCGCAAATCTGGATAAATTTTCCTTGATTTTGTACGCCCCCAACCTGATATTATTGAGGTCCGATTCCACCTGTTGTACATTCAAATGACCCTTGAATCTGACAAATCCGAATTTGTTTCCAAATTTATCACGTTTCTGTGGTATGTCGCAAACCGCGCTGATTTTCCGAAATGTGGGCCACATTTCCGACGGAAACCATGCATCCGGAAAATTAGCGAAGAAGAAAGCAGTGGAGTTTGCTATAAGTCGACGCAAGAACTCCGGTCGTCCTTTGTGATTTATCGTTGTCTTCAAAGCTGGACCATGAATCCTGTTCGAACCATGCTGACCTTCCTTACCGATCGCGAGGCTAGGGTAGGGTCTCTCACACTCGGAATGGGTGGGGTTTGGTCTGGGTAGACGATGCTCCAAAAATGTCAGCCGCGCCGGAAAGATTTGCTGGCGGCGAAAGGGTTGGGCGGGAAGATTTTGAAATGCCTCACCACTATTTCTCTCTCTAAAGTTAAACATTGTAGTTTTCATTAGGAACAGCACACATACAAATCTGTAAAATTGTATGCAGGCCAAACATTATGTGCCGATCGATGTACTCATAAGTAGCCATATAGAATATTGGTGGCAGTTGCTCTCCTACAAGAATAAATCCCGAATATCAAAAAATGTAGACAGCCTTTTATCTTGGTTAATTGTTGTTAACACATTTATATTGTTCCAACAACCAAAAAAAAGAGGACTAGAGGAATCAATTCCTAACATGCTACTGATACAGAACCGACATGTTTTCTTTCTTAAGCTGGGGAAAATTCCTGGTATTTATTTGCCTTGCTAACAGTTTGAGCTCTAACTAATATTTTATTTTTTACTGTCTTTCACCTGTTTTGCTTGAAGAAGCTATGACCCTCGTTCATAATTGTTAGTATATCGTCCCACTTCTAAAAGTATTACTATTTTCACGAAGCTAAATAAGCCATCAATTGAAATTAAAATTCGGATAATCCACACACAATGCAAAATACAAGTCGAAAAAATGGAAGATTACAGGCTCTTACAGTTTCTCCCACCAAGGAAAAAATCATTGTGCCTGGCATCAACGCTAGGGGAAGTTCCTGCAATGATATCGACAATAAGGCTAGACATTTGAGACATTAATACCATTGGATCAATGCCTGAATCCATCAATTCTCTGGCTCTAATCACTGTTTCTGTAGCGTTTGATGACATGGCTAACTCCAAAAGCTCCAGCAACTTCTCATCAGAAACAACCCCAATCTACAGAAAGAAAGCACTTTTTCATAAGGTAATTTATTTGATTTAAATCCATGAGAACAAGAAAAAGAATTTGCTAAAATGATCATTTTTTATGTTATTAATTAGAGAGTAACATGCCATTCGACAATTTTTTTTCTGAACACTTATATCAACAGACATTCTTAAAAGTAACAGAAAATTTAAAAGAGAGTTATAAGGAACAGAAATTCACTCAAACTTACCAGCTCATTCACCAAGGAAATAGAGATTCTTTTTCCAAACAAACTCAACTGGTCTAACATGGTTTCTGCATCTCTTAACGACCCATCCGCATTCAAAGCAATCAAATCTAGTGCATCCAATTCAGCATCCAAATTCTCATCAGTGGCAAGTTTCCTCAGCCGATTGGCAATGTCCCCATTGCAAATTTTGCTGAAAAGGTGCTTCTGACAACGTGACAATATGGTGCGTGGTATGTTTTCAATATCCGAAGTTATGAGGATGAAAACTACCCGTGGCTGAAGTTTCTCAAGGAGTCGAAGAAAAGTCATCCATGTCTTTGAGGGCAATAAGTGACATTCATCAATAATAATAATCTTGTATTGGGACAGGGCTGATATATGAACCATCGATAGATTTTTCAAAAGTGTTTTAATGTTGTTGATTCCCTTTTTATTAGAGCCATCAACTTCTTTAAGATACCTGTTATTGCCAGATATGGAATCTGAGCATTCCCTGCAGACTCCGCAGGGTTTAGACTCACCAGTAGCAAGGCAATTCAAAGCCATAGCAAAAATTCTCGCAGCTGAAGTTTTTCCAGTCCACGAGGACCTTGGAAAGATAAACTGGAGCAATCCTTGCTCTTGTAATTGCACTCGTGAGAGATTGAACAACTATATTTTGACCGACCAATTCGTCAAAAAACATTGGCCTATACCTGTGACACAGGCTACAGACATTTTCAGGAGAAGTTTCCTCATGCATTTCCCCATTGAAGGCTACTAACTCTAACACTTCTTGACTCCGGCAGCTCGAAGACCACCTCCTTCCATCCAACCGGCTCAAAGCCTCCAAATTAAGCTCCCCAACATTTGTGGAAATTTCTTCATCGCTATTCCCACTCCCACTTCCCATACATGATCCTCCTTTTCCATTGTCACTGTTGGCAAGAAGGAGAACAACACTTTGAGCACCAGTCTTGGAAATCGGTCTCCTCTTGTTGGATCCCACGGTTGACCGGTGATGTCTTATATGATACATTGTTCGGGTTCCACACAAGATGCTACTCCCTTTCCTCCTTAAAGTATCTGAAAGAGCCGGAGAACAACCCCCACATCCAATTCTAGACTTTGGTGTCGACCTTCTTGACAATAACAAGGAATTCCACATCTTTGTCTCCCAGGGAAAATCCAATCGATCATCCACTTCATCATCTGCCTTCATTAACAGATCCCGTAGTGTCATCCCAAGACTCAATGATACTAGGATTCATAATTCCATGTTTATTATAAGAACTGGTTGACAATGCAGGTGTACCGTATGAAAATAGAGTCATCCTCTTTCTTCTGACTCCTCAACAACTTTGTTGGTGAATGAGCCAAACCTTTATTTTTAGCTTACCTAGCAATGGAGAAATTGCTGACACCCTCCTTGTGTCCTCGGAATTATAGTAATCTTCAGTATCATCTGACTGATCAACCAAACTCGCCAGATCATACTTCCCTATTCCTAAACTACGTGAATCCTCCACGACATTTTTGGTGCCTCTAGTCAATGGCATCTGCTTTCGCAATTTTTCATTATGATTCCACAAGCTGGCACTAGAATAATTACTCCCTCTTTGACTTCTTCCTAATAGTTCGACTAACAGATGGAGAAAATCTTGAAGCATACCTATCACTCGAAAAAGCGTCACTCTTAGAATCATCCCCACCAACATCCCTCCCATCACTCAAGTTATCGACATCAACACTCTCCTGATTCAAAAATAACCCTACATTTCTTGTTGTTCTCAATATCATCGACATCAATCTGCCGACTCACTTCACTCTCAGATTTCTGGCTCTTCCAATTATACAAAAACACCATCTTCTTTTTCCTCTTTCTCTTTCTCTTTCTCTTTCACGTTCATTGCCCTTATCATTGGCAACATTATTATTACTAAAATTATCATTACTTTCTAAGTTCAATGACCGTTGCAAACACTGCTCAGATAAAGAAGAAATGGCTTTACAATCAATTGAATCATGCCGGCCATTCTTTTGATTATGCACATAATGATGCTTGGTGAGGGATGGGGCCGACTTTCAGTGGTGAACGCCACGAAGAGGAAGTTCCGGGATCTCTTAGATTTCTCGCGGCCTTCCGGATTTGTGTCAATTCTTTCTTCAAATGCAGGTATCTAGGATCAACCCCGCCTCTGCCCCCCACTTCCGCCGCGCATTTCTATAGATGCCATCAAATTACTGCCACTACACACGAAAACTGCGGCAGCAAACACAACATAATAAAATAAACACTACTTCAGTCCATTCTGGCGATATATGTGAGTGAAGAATCAAAAGAAAATTATTGGTTTGCATTAAGGGGAGTGAAGTACAGATCCGACAGAATTAATTTCCCCTTTCAATAATGGAACTTTTTTCCAACAGCCATAATAAGGGATGGGGCAGAATTAAGCCTACACAGCCAGTAATGTGGAAACTAGCCAAGTAGCAGTTTCTGTAGATGAAAAATAGTGTAGGGGTCAAAAAAAATGTACGGGACACAGTTTAAGACTTTATTTTTATAGAACATCGCCGATTTCGGAACATAACAATGCTTTTATCGGCCATCGCGAACATTGCATCGGTTTTTATAATTTTTTTCCCCGAACTTTTGCTCTTTTTTTATTTATTAAATATCTTCAAAAAAAATCATAACTTCTAGATTTCTGATTTTTTATTTCAAAAAATTCTATGAAGATAATCGTGCCTAGACCCGACCAAGGGTCCTCATCGACCCTGAACCGGCCCGGAACCGGACGTGGTCAACCGGAATCAACGGTTCGAAGGGTCGGACACATAACCGACCCGTCTATAGAAGGGCCGGTTTAAGGGTCATAATTTTGCTAACCCGTGAACCGTCAGTTCAAGGGTTATTTTAATTTTTTTTACATTTTTAAATTTAAAAATATGTTATGGTGTAGATTTGAACTCATGATCTCCAAATTGAATAATTAGTTTCAACCACTAAGCTATAAGAGCCTTGTTGATCTAAATATAGTGTTATAATTTATATATATTAACCAAACAAATATATCTTACACATTTTAATTATCTGAGCTTGAATTTATTTCACGTTATTTATATTTAATCCATGGATGAAAACATATTCAAACACATTTCATACTTTATTTCAAATTTTAATATTTTAATTTGTTTAAAAAGTAAGGTTCAAAACGTAACCGTAACTGTAACCGTTGGTTAACCGTAACCGTGATCGAACCGTAACCGACGGTTCAGGAACCGTAACCGGAACCGTCAAGGAATGTTAAGGTTAAGGGTCGATGTTTTTTGAACCGTCTAACCGGCGGTTCTGAACCTTCTAACTGATGGTTCTAAAACCGTGGTCGAGTCTAATCGTGCCCATCCTCCTTAAATGTTCATATAACTGGAAACAATTGGTTACACGATGGTCTTGGGCTAGTCTTCAATCCCAATATACACTACTTTCCCAAAGGTTTGACATCGAAAATCCAACGAAAGGAGCATGTGTGAACGACAAAATTGGAATAAATATATAAAGTCAACAAATATGAAACTTTCACGTACATGTATTATATATCCTGTTTTCTAGTAATAATATTATATATTAATTATTTTTTGTATATATACACCTCCTTCGTCGTCAATTCACCGACTCAGGAGAGCACATATACACGCAGTATCTGCTTTTTGCATCACGGATATGGGCTGTGCGAGTGTGTGTGGATCCATGGAAGAGTTTCTGAAGCACTGTGAGCGGTCCGGTGACGCGGCCTACAGTGCGCTACGATCACTCTTGGAGGAACTGGAGGACCCGAATACCCGAGTCAATGCTCGGATCTTCCTGGCAGATCTCCAGAAACGGTTTGAATCCGAGGAAGCCTCTCAGAGTTTGCCTTCAGATTTACCATTTCCAAATCCAAGACATCTACCTCGATCAGTATGAAGGTCAAACACCTTTTCATATTTCAATTGCTTATGTTTGACTATTGGATGATTCTGTTGTTTACAATGATTTGATGAAGGATTTTATGTCGGGAGGTTTAATAAGGCAATTAACAGACTTGTCGTTTTACGGTATTTATTTTTGGACTTTATGTCTAATCGTTTTAAGATAATAGAAGTGCATTCGTCCGGAAAAGCGAGCAGAATGTATGAATTCCTTGTAAAATTTCACGATGTTGACCTATGATTTGTCTTCTGATTTATACTTTTATTTTGGATTATACACAGTAGTACAGTGTAAAAAAGGTCGGTGATCAAGTACCGAAGATTATCCGTCTTGATATGTTGACATAATGCTTTTCGGTTACTTGGTTTTGTTTTGGAATTTCTGGGAAGACTTTGGAGAAGATGTTTTGGGTAAATATTTTTGGTGGAATAAAATGTATTATTGGTGTTACTTGGATAAATAGAATCGTTGATATATACCTCAAATTAGGTAAGAAATTATTGGATAAAGTTATTTTAGAATTTAAAATATTATATTTTGGCATATAATTTAATTTTGGAATTGGAAAATTGTCTCACGTAAACAAAACCGAACCAACTTTCATCTTTACAATAATATTTGAGCGGTCATTGTTTTTTTATATTGTTTGACCAATTGAAAGAAGTCAAGTAAGAGGAAGCAGTGACTGTTGAACCCTCAACAGGGTTCAGCTTAGGCTTACTATGAGATATGGATTCAGACAGTGCGGTTGTGACTTGTGAGTGGCTTATGGATTAATTTGGATATTAGGTGATTTCCTAGTACCCTTAGTATGTATCTACCGCAATCAATCTACATCTTGGATTGCCCCGAATGAGTTTAATTGTCTTTCTATTGCTCTATTGATATGTATCTGAGCTTTATTGGTTGCTCATATTGTGTGTTCTTAGGTTTCTTTTATTGTTGGTCAAATTCCACTTCATAGCAGACAAACGGTTTTGAAACAAAAAATTTTCTCCATATTTGCTTAACGTTCTAGTTGCATTTACATTTGCATATACTCTATTACAGGTTTTCGGAAGAGAAAGAAACTTAAGATGATGGTAATACCTAGCATTTTTGTCCCTGAGGAGTGGTCCTTCACTTTCTATGAGGGACTGAACAGGCATCCAGACTCAACTTTTAAGGACAAGACATTAGCTGAGCTTGGTTGTGGAAATGGATGGATATCCATTGCTGTTGCTGAGAAATGGTTGCCTCTAAAGGTCTGGAATTATTTAATTCTAATAGTTTTGTGGTTGTGCGTTCATTTCTCGTAATTTGTTAAACTTTTCACGCATCATGACTCCAGAGATGATACTTTTTTTTTTTGCGTTCCACTAATTTACTGG
The DNA here is from genome assembly GCA_907163345.1 of Haberlea rhodopensis. NCBI lineage: Eukaryota > Viridiplantae > Streptophyta > Magnoliopsida > Lamiales > Gesneriaceae > Haberlea > Haberlea rhodopensis. The sequence goes on along the minus strand of CAJQUN010000059.1, from coordinate 2,403,872 downwards.
CGACTTGATAAATAAGGCTATTGTGGTTTCTTAATGGACTTGAATATCACTTTGCAGGTATATGGACTTGATATAAATCCAAGAGCAGTTAAAATATCTTGGATAAATCTGTATTTGAATGCTTTGGATGATAATGGTCAACCCATTTACGATGCTGATAAAAAACTTTACTTGACCGGGTTGAATTTTATGAATCTGATCTGCTATCTTACTGCAGAGAGAATCACATAGAACTTGAGCGAATTGTTGGATGCATTCCTCAGGTATTCTCATCAGTTTATGAATGAAATTTTTCATGCAGTCAACTCTTAGGAAATTAATAAGCTTTCCATGCCTGTAAATTATTGCCAAAGGTAATTACATTTTTCGGGTTTATTCTGGTGGTTGAAGGATTCTTTCAAAATTGTATGCTATGCAGATTCTTAACCCTAATCCTGATGCTATGTCCAAGATGATCACAGAAAATGCCAGCGAAGAATTCTTACATTCCCTGAGCAACTATTGCGCCCTCCAGGTTGGTGTACTATGCGAAATTTTTCATTCTTGTTACACAGTATATTTTGTTTCTTTTTTCGCATACCAGCATCTAAATGCTTCGTGATGAATTATGTTATTGCCTTATTATTGTGAATGTTTTGTTTATACATGAATGTGTCATTTAAGCCAGCCTATGTCAATGTTGAGTACTCACTCAAAAACTCTGGTTTTGTTTCACCCCCTCAAAAAAAGTTCTTTTTCTCAACTTCCTTATTGAAAACATTCACAAATTCGATTCTCAACTAGATCCTCTCAGTCGGTTTATTTTATTTGCAGTTTAAAATTATTTGTGGTTGCTTGACCTGCAATTTTGCAATGCTTATCCGTCTCATGTTCAAGATATTTCAGTTTGTTTTTATTGTTGGAACTATATGTTGTCTCATACACCATTCATTTCATTCCAGTTGTGGTACCTCACACTCGCAGTACTTTCAGTCCATTCAAAATATGCTCAATCCACTGTGCTCAGTGTCAAATACCTCAGTGATTTGTTGAGCTATTTTTAATTGTCTTCAGGGCTTTGTGGAGGACCAGTTTGGATTAGGGCTTATTGCAAGAGCTGTTGAAGAAGGTATCTCTGTTATCAAACCTTTAGGGATTATGATATTTAATATGGGAGGTCGACCAGGACAAGCTGTATGTAAGCGTTTGTTTGAGCGTCGTGGCCTTCGTGTTAACAAGCCTTGGCAAACTAAAGTTATTCAGGTGATAAATATAATGCAATACCTATATCCATGAAATAAACACATTTTGAAGATCTATTGTTGCAGGCTGCTGATACAGATATTTCAGCTTTAGTTGAAATTGAAAAGAACAGTCCACACCGATTTGAGTTCTTCATGGGGCTTGGTGGAGACCAGCCTATTTGTGCCCGCACTGCATGGGCCTATTCCAAAGCTGGGGGTCATATATCTCATGCTTTATCTGTATATAGTTGTCAACTCCGCCAACCTAATCAGGTATGGAAATCTAAGTGCATAGATACAACTTGAAGCGCATCATAGGGTGCAATTCAGTAAAGAAACTAAGAAAGTGAAGGATAGTCATTCTGTTTCTCTGACAGGTAAAAAAGATTTTCGAGTTTCTAAGAAATGGATTCAAAGATATCAGCAGTTCTTTGGATTTGTCCTTTGAAGATGACTCTGTTGCAGATGAGAAGATACCATTCCTCGCTCATCTTGCGAATGTTCTAAAAGAGATTTCTTTTTTCCCTTATGAATCACCAGCTGGAAGCAGAAGATTTCGTAGTCTTATTGCTGGATTCATGAGAACATACCATCATGTACCACTTACTGCAGATGTAAGTGACTGTCAATTGCATTTGATATTCTTATTGACTGGGATTGAGTAACCTAAATTCAATCACAATCTGTACGGTTATTTGCCTATTTCTTTCTGTAAGCCTTTTGTGAAAACAGTTCTTAGGTTAGGTCAGTAGTTAGACTTGCTTTTACTTGCGTAGTTAGTTCCACCTATTATTTATGAACGGAAAAAAGTGATGTTTATTGTCAAATAGAACAAGCACTTATACCTTAATCGAATTGGTCAAGATCAGATCTCTTTGTCAATGGGGGTACTCTCATTCATGCATTTTTGTGTAGTTTCCAGATCTGTCAAATAATCTTCTGTAAAAAAATTAGGCCCTTAGACTGACTATGCCAAACATAGCTTTAGATACTCTTCAACCTCAATTTTAGGATGACTTACACAAGTCTTCTGCTTTTTTTTTTTCAATGAAGAGGGTTATTGTCAGGCATTTGTCATTATTATTTGGCTTTGAGGTCTTTATGGACAAAGAGGCATTGTTATATTATCATCTTCTGAATAGCCTTTCAATTTGGATGTTCTTATGACAAATAAGGTTGTTTACAACAAGATATATAAATATCTGATGTGGCATATTTCGCCTGCTTTTTTTGGGTTAGAATGTTGTTGTATTTCCATCGAGGATTGTGGCAATTGAAAGTGCTCTACGGTTGTTGTCCCCCCGCCTCGCCATTGTTGATGAACAATTATCGCGACATTTACCCAGGCAATGGCTAACATCCCTAAATATTAAGGTATGGTTATTTTGAAGTCGTTTCGCGCCATTACTTTAGTTTCTGATTTTATGGTGTGCAATTAGCGATAATCCCAATCTAGAAGTCAGCATTGTTTCTTTCTGAGAGAGGGCCATGTATGATTGGTTCTTTGACATACTTTAATGCATCAGTTAAGGGAGTCGGGAAAATAGTGCATGCTAGTCCTTGAAGAGAAGTGTTTCCTGATTGCTGTCTATATTCATGAAGAATAAAGGTTTTTGAATACTTTGTAGGCATGTATTGCTGACATGCATGGCCATGTCCACTGAATGACACTCTCTTTTGTTGTATTTCCTAAGCAGAATATTTTCTCTTTCAACTTTTTTTTTTTTTGATCGGGTCTCTTTCAAAATGTTGACCATCTAATTTTTGTCATAGGCAGCTTAACAATTTATTTCTTGATGTGAATCTTGTCATATTGTACTTAAATATTAAATTTATTTATACACGTTTTAAATATTTTTGAATTTTATTATATAGCCACCTGGCATATGGTCAGAGTGGTGCTCTGTATAAATTTAAGTTCCGAACCTATTTATTCACCATCTCTCCTTACTGTTTTGATTTCTCGTGGATCGCTATTGCATATTTGTCTATAATGCTTTGAGACTATCTCAATATGTTGAATTGTGTGACATATTTTTTTCTCTTCGGGTATATATACTTAAAGATAGAAAAATACCCGGCTACATTTGAACAGACAGCATGATGGCAGTTTCATGAACTCATTTTAGATGTTTGTTCAGGAGGTTTTAAGCACATATGTGAACATTTCATGTTTTCCCCAGTGAAAGAAGGTACTATACTGTACTTTTTTTGTAGAGGACCAAAACTGGGAGAAATGTTGAGGAAGAAATCACAGTCATTGAAGCGCCTCGCCAGTCAGATTTGATGGTAGAGCTGATAAAAAAATTGAAGCCAGAGGTGGTCATCACTGGGATAGCTCAATTTGAGTCAGTTACTACTTCAGCATTTGAGCATCTTTTAGGTATCACCAAAGAAATTGGATGTCGTTTGTTTTTAGATATGTCAGAGCATTTTGAGTTATCTAGTCTTCCCACTTCCAATGGGGTCCTGAAATATCTAGCTGGAACTCCTCTTCCATCACATGCAGCAATTGTTTGCGGCTTACTGAAAAATAAGGTGTGTATGCAATTTTCTAATATTAGGTAATGTGATCTTCTCGAAGACCCAGAGCTGGCCTGGATATAAAAGTATGTACGTTAAATGTATTTCATTAAGCAGAGATTATTTCAATGATTTTTTTTTGGTAAGGACAAAAGTAATTTTCTGTTTAAACATAATAGTGATTGATATTTTTTTATTATCATGAAAAGAGAAGCTGATGAACAGGCCCTTTATATCATATTTTGGCTATTGAATTTTAATCATTTTAAGCATGTTTGTTAAAGTTAAAACCGTGCCTAACTAACATCATTATTTTTTTCAAAAAAGGGCTTCTCAAAAAAATTAAATAATAATAACAATTTTTTTCGAAAGAGCTTTTCCCTCAAAGCCCTCTCTCATTTATGCATTGCACTGAGCTCTTTGGAACGATTACCAAACTTTATTTATTATAAGCTGAATTTTAAGCTCATCCCATACCTTTTTCTCTTCCTGCCAGGTTTATTCGGATTTGGAGGTGGCCTTTGTGATAACAGAAGAAGAGACAATGTTTAAAGCACTATGCAAGACCGTGGAACTTTTACAAGGAAGTACAGCCATAATTAGTCAGTACTACTATGGTTGTCTTTTCCATGAGCTTCTGTCTTTTCAACTTGCTGATCGACATCCACCTGCTCAGGTTAGTCGGTCAACTTATTTAACTATTCTGCCGTCGAGCGGTCTTGAGTGGTCTGGTTTATTATCAAACTTATCTGCTATTTTATCTCAAGTGATGCTTAAGATCCTTCAAACCATTTAAAGGCTCGTGAAATTGTCAAACAATACTATTGAAGATAAATGAAAGAACCAAATCTGAATTTGTAGTTTATTTCCTCTCTGCATTTTATCTAGACCTGTACTACCTACAACTTCAAACAATTATCATAGGCGAATTATTAACATATCCTGTATCCTGATCATGGCATAGGTAGGACTAGTGTTTACGTATGTCCATGCCCAGAGAAATTCAAACTCTTCTTCGTACTTGTTCTTGACCTGAGATATTTTTGAAACGTGCAAAAATTTTTGCCCCAATTTCAGGTTCTATGATGTTATCATCTTAAATTAATGATGAGAGGGTTATTTCAACAGATATTTACGTTAAATTCATTATAAAAATCTGCTTTATTAACTGTTTGCTTGATTCTTTACTCACATGCAGAGAAATGCCAAGCAGACTATGGTCAATGACTTTTCCAGTTCCACTATCTCGGTACTTGATCAGGCCGAGTTGGCCATCGATGAACTGGAAAATTCTACCCTGGTCCATATGGATATCGATCAAAGTTTTTTGCCCATAATAACACCCGTAAAGACTGCCATCTTCGAGAGTTTCGCCAGGCAGAAGATAACAGAACCCGAATTTGATGTTGCACGTGGCTTAAGACAATTAATTAGCTGTAATTATGGCTTCCCATCCGATAGTATCACAGAATTTATATATGCAGACTGCCCAGTGGCACTTTTCTGTAAGTGGGTTCTCTGCTGTGTTCATGAGGGTGGTACACTGTGCTTCCCTACTGGTACAAATGGAAATTATGTATCTGCCGCAAAATTTTTGAATGCCGAAATTGTAAATATTCCTACAAATTCAGAAGTAGGTTTCAAGTTGACAGAAGAAACACTTACAGACGTTTTAAAGACTCTAACTAAACCATGGATCTACATTTCTGGTCCAATAGTCAATCCCACTGGGTCGGTTTATAGTAACAAAGAGATAAATATTCTGTTATCCATTTGTGCTAAGTTTGGAGCAAGGGTTATACTAGATACTTCATTTTCAGGGGTTGAATTTAACTCCAAGGGTGTAGATTGCTGGAATTTGAGAGCTACTCTCGAGAAACTTTCCTCTACCAATCCAACATTTTGTGTATCTCTTCTTGGAGGACTATTTTTTAAGATGCTTAGTAGTGGGCTTATGTTTGGATTTCTTCTTATAAATCAGCAATCTGTTCTGGATACATTCCATAGCTTTGCAGGACTAAGCAAACCTCATAGCACTATCAAATATACAGTGAAGAAATTGTTGGATCTTCAAGAGCAGAAGACGGGTGATCTGCTGAATGCTATTGCTGAGCAGACTGAACTTCTGGGAAGTAGATATAAACAATTGAAGCAGGTATAGTTTATTCTCGATATCAATACTGTCACTTAGCATGACTGTTGAAGAACATGGTTGAGTAGGGATAATCGTTTTTGAAATATCTTCACGTCTCACATATAATATTTGCAAAAAAAATATGTATATGTAGGGGGAGCAACAATTGCTCGTCACCTTGAATGGTTTAAAACTTTTTAAACCATACAGTTACTATTCGCTATTCCTGTTCAGAAAGCAACAAATAATAAATGAACACTTGATGCTAGAATGGAGGTCACATACATATGAGTTTCTTTTCAGCACGCAGATAATGGCACCACATATCGTTTAATATTGTGATTTGTGGCATGACAGACACTCGAAACTTGTGGTTGGAACGTGCTCGAAGCTCAAGGTGGTGTTTCCATAGTAGCAAAGCCTTCTGCCTATCTTGGCAAGACTATCAGAAGTATCAACTCTTCCGGTACTCAGGAAATCAAGCTTGACAACTCAAACGTTAGGGAAGTCATGCTCAAGGGCTGTGGTTTGTGCATCAATAGTGCTTCGTGGACTGGAATCCCTGGTTACTGTCGCTTCACATTCGGCTTGACAGACAGCGATTTCCAGCGTGCATTAGATTGTATCACTAAATTTAAAAGCTTAGTAAGTAAGTGAACTAATCTATGAAAGTTAAATTCTTACTCACCTCAGAAATGATTTGTGTTTTTTTCACAACGATTGTTGTGAAATATGTTGTTATCACGTGTGTGCGTGGCGTGTATACAACAAAATATGTGAGAAATAAATTATGTATCAGAGGAGGTGAACGGAATGTTAGTTTTTTTTTTATGGATAAATTAAGCAAACAAAAGGAAAACGATTACAAGGTCATGGCGAGGACAGAACCACTCGGCCACCACATCAAACAAATAAAACAAAGCACAGTTTAAGGAGGGTCAAAAATAAATCTGTCCCACACAGGGGCGGTAATAGGAATATCTCCAAAAATCTGGGAATTATGGGACCACTTAGCCAACTTATGAGCAGTCATATTGCATTCTCTAGGAATTCGGGAGATGGTCCACGATGGATTCTGCATGAAGATTGTTTGAGCAGCAACAACTTCTGGGAGTGCCGTCCAGCTAGGCACCGGGTCAATTTTGCGGATTTGGTCCACCGTATCTTGGGAGTCGCTCTCGAAGGTGATATCCAGAATATGCATTGCTGAAGCACCTTGCAGAGCAATGAGCAAAGCTTTGGCTTCCGCTGCCAGCACGTCCGATGCCCAAGTTTGGGCAGTTTCCGCTCTAATAATCATACCTTGGTGATCACGAATGATCCATGCCGCCACCGAGATTCCTGCAATAAAGGAAGAATTGACATTAATTTTGAGTTTGCCACAAATAGGGGGGACCATACCTTTTGCAAAGCTTCCTTGGGGAGCGCCAGATGAACATGCGAATTAAAGTGGTCCGCCGTTTTAGTCTTGATACACAGGATAAGGGAGGGAATGTTAACCTCCCTAGAGTTCACACGGATCCCATTACGCAGACTCCAAATTTCCTCCATAGCACAGACAGAGAAGATCAGGAATTCAAGTCTACTCGGACGATCCAAAGGGCTATTCTCACCGTGAATTAAGAAATCCAACCAAGTCTCAAATGGTTTACCTTCGAACCCATTTATCTTGAAGTTCCATTTAGATAGATACCATATTTGTTGAGCCACGGGGCAGAGGATAAATAGATGCTCAATAGTCTCCTCCTGATGATTGCACAAGAGACAGCCGGAATCCTCTATATGGAACATTTTCCCGAGATGCGCCCTAGTCGGTAAAGCATTGCCAGCTAATTTCCAAAGGAAAAACTTATGGCGCTCATGAATTTTAAGCTTCCAAATAGCAGCCTTCCTAGCCACGGTAGTCTGGTCAGAGTTAACGAACCTATGGGACTGGTCGGTTAAATAAGCGCTTTTGGTGGAGAAAACTCCTTTGCTCGAGGGAGTCCACACCAAAGCATTGTGTTCCACTGAAGGAAGAATAGGAACGCGCAGAATGGCATTGCGAACCTCAGAATCAAAAAGGGAGTCCAGGAGGTTAAAATTCCAGGTTAACTGGCCCGGCAGCATGAAAGATTGAACCTTAGAGTACTTAATAATCGAACTACAGTCAAGATGATTGTAAGGGGGTTTGAAACACGGAAGCGAAGGTATCCAAGGGTCTTCCCAGGTGCGAACGTTAGAATCCATACCAATTTTGTAACAGGCCCCTTTGACAATGAGGTCCCTAGAGTGAATAATATCCCGCATAATCCAGGAGCAACCAGAGAAAGATTTAGGAGAGTCCAAAAAATTCCAATGACCAATATATTTACCATGCAGAAGATTCAGGCAAATATTATCTCCTGGATCCCCGCAGAGGGCCCAAGCAAGTTTGGACACTAAAGCTCTATTAAAATCCGAAGTTCGACGAAAGCCCAAGCCACCGGCTTTTTTAGGGGTGCATATGGAGTCCCAAGCGATGAGGTGGATTTTACGGTGGTTTTTAGAGTCCCCCCACCAAAACATACGGATTGCAGAATCAATTGCCTTAGATATTGCCATCGGGAGGAGACTGGTAGACATGTGGTACACCGGAGCCGCTTGAGCCACGGCCCGGATCATCGTCGCACGGCCAGCCTAGGAGAGATGACGAGATTTCCAGGAAGCTAATCTCTGCGTGAAGTGATCCAGCAGACCGTTAGAAGCTTCTTTTCTGGATTTAGGTTTGCAAAAAGGTTTGCCCAAATGTTGGAGGTTATGAGGGCACTCCACAACCTCCAGGATTTTCAGAATCTGATCTTTAAGGGTCAGAGGAGTATTACGGCTGGAGTGGATCATCGATTTATCAATATTCGCATGAAGGCCAGACCAAGTTTGGAGGGTTGTTAGGGTGTCAGCTAATGCATACGCTTCCTCCACCTTAGCTTCCGTAAAAATAATGAGATCATCGGCGTACATAATATGATTAATCCAAGGACAACTGCGACCGATTTTAACACCTTTCAGCGAGCCATTTCTCACCTTCGATTCAAGAATGCAAGACAGAATCTCAAAATAGATAATGAACAGATGCCACATTCTGTAATCACTTTTTTTACTGTCTTTTTTTCTTAATTTTTGTGTAATAATATTTATGTTTCAAGCATGTAAAACAAGGTGAATCCTCCTCCAGTTGAATACTACCATCATTGCAAGCCCTATTTGAGAAATAGTGGGGAATCTCTTTTATGATTTCAGAAAATACTTTTAGGGAAAAGATTTTGTGGGTGGAATTTGTGTGATAAAAAATTATGTTTGAAATTGTTTTTTAAGAGGGTAGTTTACACAAATCTTAAGATATTTTATTTGCTAAATGTTATTAAATTAGTTGAATTAATTTTTTAGGATATGCTTAGTACTGATAAAATTAAAATTTTAAAACATTTTGCAAATATTATGTAATATATATTTTTAAGTTGTGAATACTTAAATTAATCATAATAATTATATTGTATGTATAAAAGTTGATAAAAATATGTTTTGGGACAAATAGTTAAATGTAGCGCATAAATATTATGAATTTTATACATGTGATAAATAGTTATCATAATAATTTATGAGCCAAAAAACAAAAAATGAAGTATATTTAAAAAAGAAACTGTATGATTTTGAAAATAGAGAACTGGGAAGAGCGAAAGTAATGGAAATTACAGGGCTATTTACTTAATTTTGAAAAAAGACTTTACCAACACACCATGTAGAGGGTCGAGTTACTTATTAGTATAGATAAATGAATCAAGGAGTGGAAAACTAATAAAATCTGAATTGTATTGAATATCATATAATAAAGGCATAGAATCCATATAACTTAACTTATTTTGTAACAATGAATAAAATGGGATTGCACGATAACTTTTTTTGTTTTTAATTTATTCGTTTAAAATATAAAATGATGATCTGATATTCTATAATAGCTCATGTATATCCGACAATCTGTAATAGTGATTCGGGCTTCAGTGTATCTCATTGTAGACGATCTGCCATGTAATAGCTCATATTCTTGCAGCTCGTGTTGTTTCGTATGATCCTATTCTACCTTGTGTTAAGTCTTGTCCAATATTTCTGAAAGATCATGTATTATCTGATATTTCCTTTATAGCTTAATATGATCTTCTTCGCAAAAATTATATATATAAAATGATGGGAAATTAAATAAGCAAATGCAATTAAATGTTCTCAAAATTTTAGAGCCCCGACGGATGAGACAATTCGACTCACCCTTGTACCCCAAGCATAATAAGTCATCCTTTTATGCTATTTTGTCACGGGGTGTGTGTCCACATCCATATCTAGCCGAGCTGCAATAACGTATGTTTTTTAACTGTTCCAAATCGAGAGAATAGATCAAGTTCGATTCTACAATTTGTCCTTTCATCAGTTAAAAGATACACTGAAAAACTTTAATTTATACAAACATTTTGTACAAACTCACTTCAGCTGGAATGTATATCTAATTGAAACTCCTAGCAACGACTACAGTTTATAAACACCCCTCATCTGCACCACTACGATTGGGATGACAAGTCTCGCGGTCAACTCAACTTGTATTTTCTATATGCAAACACTCACATAATCAATTGTGATAAATCACTAAATATTACAATGATATTCATTCTGTTGCTAACTCAACAGATCTCTTATGTCCTACAATTTTGCCACCTCGATATATAGGCTAGATTCTCCCCTACCGATAGCTCTAATGTATATCTTCTCCCATACCAGAGTCGAGCTGACTTCACTGGACTGTCTCATTCCTACTTCGTTGGTCTGCTCTGAAACAAATTAACATTACTATACACTTGATTAAAATATTATCAACACAATATATTTTTTTATTAACATTAAAATCTAGATTAATTGGGTTTACAAAACAAACACATTTGTATTGGACAAATTAGAAAAAAAATTTAGGGGTAACATAAAAATGGAGTGCAAGAAAAATTTAGGGTGTTAAAATATAATTTTATGGGGTAAATACAATTTTTTCTTAGAATTTTTTTTAGGGTAATTAAAAAAATTAGGACATCTCCCACCTAGGGATGGCAATGGGACGGGTACAAATTCGGACCCGCATTGAACCCGCCTCGTCGGGGCGGGTCTGGACCCGCTTCAACCGGGTTTGGAAGCGGGGCGGGTCCTGGGATTGGCCGAACCTGCCCGGACCCGCCCCGCTATACATTTTTAATTTTTTTTAAAAAAAATATGATATTGATTATACATTTTACTTCTTTGATCGAACAATAAAGTGTCATTATTTAATTTTATATCAAAATTCATGGGTTCATGTTAAAAAAGTTGGACATTTTGAAGGAAATAAGAGCAAATTAATAAATATTTAGTTGTTTAAAGATAGTTTTACAATGTTTATTATAAATATTTACTAGAGAAAACATGAAATTTAATCACAAAACTCAACTTTTATGTTTCAAAATTGATTTCTAGCTAAATTTTTTTTTCTAAAAAAAAAAAAAAAAAAACTGGAAGCAAGCGGGGCGGGTAAACCCGCCGGGTTCGCGGGTCTAAGCGGGGCAGGGCGGGTCCGAGTTTTATGTGTAGCGGGGCGGGTCGTGGGATTGGTCAAACACGTCCCATACCCGACCCGTTGCCATTCCTACTCCCACCCCACCCCACCCCACCCCTACACGTCTATTCACCCCCGCAAAGACATGTGCTATTAGCCTTTACTCGACAATCGATACATATCCTTGACCAGAGAAGGCCAAAGGTACGTACTTAAATTCAAATAAATATTTGCCTTTATGCGCTTTATGACTTTAATTGGGCACAACTAATAATGTCAGAAAATTTAAATAATTTTTTTTTTTTGAGAATGAATAATATTATCAATCCATAAATTTGTTTTAATAAAGTTTGTAAATTAGGAGACTAACTAATCTTCAGGTATGGAGGGAGGCTATAAATTAAACATCTCTATATGTAAACCTAATTTTTGACATAATCAAAGCACATAAATGGTAGATAATCGAAATAGATACATTTGTCACATATACGGTAAGATTTTCAAGCATAATCGAAAAGTATGGAATAAATAGAAATCTGCCGAAGTTGATGTTTGTCTTGGAATTTCGGGAATCAATAACATGACAATTTCATATTAGTGGTGCTATTTATAAATTAATAGTTTGGATTAGGGACCAAATACATACTCATGCAGTGGCGTAACCAGAAGTTTAGAATTGGGTAGGCAAAAGTTAAATAACATATTTTTTAAGATGAAAAGAATATAATATTTTTACTATAAACTCGAAAAATTTTATAGGTAAAACTATACTACTTTAAAAAATTTCTGCAAGGTAAATGTCTAGGTTTGCCCAATGGACGATACATTAAGGGTGTAAACGAATCGAACATGTTCACGAACTTTTCGAGCCGGCTCGATAAATATTTGATTCTAATTCAAAATTCTCGAATTCGAGCCGAACTCGAACATGTTCGAACTTTTTTCAAGCCGAACTCGAGCCCAAATTACTTTATTTGATAGTTCGCGAGCCGCTCGCGAACTTTAATATTTTATTAATATAATATAATTATATATTAAATAAATATATTTCGAACCTTTCGGATATTTATTTTTGAGCAATAATTCGAATAGCTCGCGAACATGTTCGAACGTTTTCGAGCCAAACTCGAACTCGAATATAACTATTTCGAGCCGAATTCGACCCTTAAAATTTTCTGCATATTCGGCTCGATTCGGTTCGTTTACACCCACGATACACCATTGCTCATGCATTTATAAAGTCCTTCCATCAGACTACATACGAGGAAATTCTACAGTACACTGGGTGTTTTAAACAATATCTCACATACCAACATATACATACATAAATTATGTGAAATGGTGTTTAAAAACACCCGGTATAGTGTAAAGGTAGGCAATGGGCGGTGACTGGTAAAACGGATAGCGTTCGATAATTTGGACTATATTGTTTGCGGCCAACAGAACACAAAAGCCATTGCCTACATACAGTTTAGATGTTGAGAAGAAATACATTTTCACATACAGTAGGAGCTAATTTAAAACTTTGACAATCTTTAAAAAGTTTATTAATTTTTGTATAATTTCGTATATTGAAGTGGAGAAATATTTCTCTGTGGATACCTAATTTAATTTACTTTCCTGGCGTAAGTAATTTATTACTGAAATCTATGGCAATTCAATCTTGATAACTTGTAGACCAAAATTTGTACCAAATTAATTGTAAAATTTCGAAAAAACAATAATGCTCTACACCGTTGAAACAGAAAAAAAGCACCATAACCATAACCATTAACGAAAGAGAAGAAAAGGGGTCAGCGGTTAAAGATCACAAATTTAAAACTTTGAAAATCTTGCATTTTATAAATTATTTATTCTTTCATATTATTCGATTTGCAAATGTTGAATATGACGTGCTGAGAAGCAATAAGTGCCCCTGATAAGAGAACAATCGAAATGTAACGTTTTGGCTATTATACGGATTAAAAGATTGGAATCGCACAATTTCTATTGACTATAACTTTTGATAAAGTGGAAAATACTCGATCATACATGATGCTTAAATGCTTAATATCTATACTATACTATATTATAATGTTTAAACCCCTTATAAAAACTAACTTGGTATGACCATTTTTACATTCCAAAATTACCCTCCTTTTCTTTTAAAATTACCAATATCTAATTACACTCATGCCCTTACCAATCTAAAATATTACCATCACACTTGCTATCTATGTACCAATCAATTTACATTATGACATTCACAATCATACAAATTACCATCATACATATCATACAAATTATCATACTATCCTAAAAAATTTATTAAATTCCAAAAAAAAAATATAAAAATAATGTATAATCATTTTAAAATTTAAATTGAAAAAAGCTAAAACCAAAATAAAAAAACGACTTTATAAATCACAACAATTTACAAAAAAAAAAATGTATATGCACGCAAGACGTGCAGAATGAGACTAGTTTAAATAATAGATTAAATCTTATTAGTGATATATATAACTCATATGTTATTGTACATTAATATAGAGCCGAGGGACATAATTTTGAAGGTCTGTCATTATGTAGGTTGTTGGTTTGCATTGATTAAAATTGTAACTATCTCAAGTTATTATGAGACAGAACCATTTAATTACATTGTTGTCAAAGATTTCCATGTTATTGGACATGTGAGTTTATACATACTCTATTTTTTGTGTAAAAATTAATTATGTTGAAGTAATACTATAGAGAGAGACGATATACATGTACAAGTGCTAGCAAAACAATCCACTCCGATTTATGTTTTTGGGAAAATTTGTAATTTTGGCTTTGTATCTTTGTGATTTTGATTCTCTAAATTGTCAATCTTCAGTTTTAGTCTATTATTTTTGTTTCTTTTCTTCTTCTTTTTTTCAAAATTGATACTTTTTCCTACGCGACGACTCACATATGTGATGTCATATTAGCACTACCAATGAAAAAAGACAAAAAAAAAAACACCAAAATTGAAAGATAAATGTATAAGATCAATTTTTGGCAACATAAAAAACCAAAATTGCACAAACATATTGATGAAATTTGCAGTTTTCCCTTTTTTTTCTTCATCTGAAGTATGAATACTTTCACATATTTTATATTGATTTAATTATAAGTAAATTGTGAAATAGTAATTAAGTTCAAAAAGTTCTTCTATGTCTAAACCACATTTCTAGATTTTTCTTACTTTCATGGTGGACTAAAACCTAGCGTTGGAATTGTGAGTGAGAGTTGAATAATGAAATTTATGACCCAAGTAGAAAGACCCTCAAACTAAAGTTGATAATATTATGGCATGGGTAAGTGTCTATTGTATATCTTCTACAGATTGGGTTGTGAACATGAGCGGATCTACATACAGGTAAGCTAGACACCTTATAAATTATATTTTGCCTCACATTAAATTTTTTTTCACCCCCTAAAATTTTTCTTGCCCTACATTATTTATTTTAAAAAAATTTGCCCCTCTTCCAAATTTTTCTGCTTCCACCATTATTTGTGAAACCCGCTTTTATACCAGTGTATTAGTTCCGGATAATGTATTTGTAACTGTTATTTCCCAAATATACTTATGAATAAATTGTCTTGCCAAAAAAAATGTCCATGGTATATGATGTGTTGACCTATATATTCTTCGAAATAATGATGTACAGTATCGAGAATATCTACTTGTAAAGGAGAAGTCTAGAAGACCATCGACTATAATGTATCAGTCTGGCTAAAGCAGTAACCTGCAAATCACATCAACCAAGTAAATTGCACTAGATAAGCCCGGTGTGACAGGATCAAACCAAAAAAGTGTTGGCAGAAAGAATCGACTAATAACCTTACGGTCTCAAGCTCACCACGTCAACTCGGACACCCATTGTGGGCAATCTTCTCAACCTTTTTAAGACCCTTCACCACTTGCTATAAGCTCATATTAGTGCTTCATTCCCTACACAAACCAACCTGCGAAACCCTATCCCTTTATCTTTATGCCCTTCTTCATCACTCCACGTTTTATATCTGTATGCCCTTCTTCATCACTCAACGTTTTATATCTTTTCTTACTCCCATGTTGCTTCATTTCTTAGACAAAGAACCCTTTTCTGTAAAGGGTATTACTTTCAAGCTTTTAAAAGAAAAAAACTTGTGTTGGTTGGTATTAAGTAAGCTAAATATATAAAACAATACAGTTTTAGCATATTCTTGAAATTATATATCCTTTAATTGCTAATCTTTGAAGATCACTTTCTTTTTCAGGTAAAACTGTCGGAGTACCGGTTACCTTTTCAAGATATTAAGGTTAAAGAAGTGTTGAAATAGAAACATTTGGCCATTTTGCTTAGTGGACAATAATTAAGGTAATATATACATGTGCTTGTTTTCTCAATTTTTTATTATAATTTAGACCTTAATTAGATATATAATACATCTTTCTTTTCCCTCTCTTTTTGGTCTCCTACCAAGAAACACTGCCATCACATAGAAAGAGCAATAACAAGAAAATGGAAGTCCCAAATAAAGAAAATGAAATACCAATTCCAATAAACACTCGCATGATACATCATGATCCCACATCCCATAATCACAATATTGTAAGTCCTTATTCTTGCCCTCAAATTATCTTTTCAAATAGCCCAATCATGTCATCCGCTCTCGATCACAACTTCAAAGAAACGGTAACTATTAAGTACAAAGAATGCATGAAAAACCATGCAATAGCCATGGGAGGAAATGCCACTGATGGATGTGGAGAATTCTTGCCTAATGGAGAAGAAGGCACTATAGAAGCTCTCTCTTGTTCAGCTTGCCACTGTCACAGAAACTTCCATAGAAAAGAAAGTGCCGCAGATGATCAACCCTCTTCCGAAAATTATTACTGCCATGATAATGAATTTAATCCAAGAATTGGGAGAAAAGTGCTCTTTGTGGGGCATCAAAATAAGGAATTCTTTGAGAGAAATGCAATGGAATATCAAGATGGTCCACTGATTTCTTCAAGAACTTTGTCACGGGTGCCGCATCGAATGGGCGGTGCTGTTGTCCCTTCTGAGTCAGATGAACAGGAAGAGCATGGCGGCGGTGGTGGGTTGGTGACGGCCAGTGCAAATCAAGTGGCGAAGAAGAGGTTCAGATCAAAGTTTACGCAAGAACAGAAGGAGAAAATGCAGGATTTTGCAGAGAAAGTTGGGTGGAAAATACAGAAGCTAGAAGAATCTGTGGTTCAAAGTATCTGCCAAGAAATTGGAGTGAAGAGAGGAGTACTAAGGGTTTGGATGCACAACAATAAGCATAATTTTGCCAAGAAGGATAATCAATCCAATGCAAAACTAAACCAAGTTTTGGAGACCAATTAATTAATTAATCTTACTTGATTTTAGTATTAATGCATGTCAGCTAGTTTTAAGTGAGTTTCTTTTAATTTGTGCTTTTCTTGTTCTTTTTTAAGTTTCTGCTACTTATTTTCATATTTCGGGACCTAATTGTTTATCAATTTATTTAAATTTTTGTTTGGAAGTACCTTTTTAATGTGTTTAATACTTGCGTTTTGGCAATGTTGCAAGCTAAGTGCCTTTTGGAATAGTTTATTTATTTTACTTTACTTTTATATTATTATTAAGTAAAAGGCCCAAATCCTTATGGAATAGCTATAGGGTAGTGTAAGTAATATTAGTTTAAAAGACATTAAAAGATGCAAGTACAAAATTATAAAGGTATCGTGGAAATAGTTGCATGTTAAAAGTTTTATTATTATTTTTTGTAAAAAAATATTGCTTCCACCAAGAAATGAATTATGAACCACAAGTGCCCCCACCATCAATTGAGATACAACCACCTTAATTGCACAAACATCACCCTTTACACGGGGCTCGGTGGCTCATCCGGTGCCTACGACCATTCACACAAGGTTGTTCTGAGTAATAGGATCACCCGATGACTAACCAATTGTGTAGTTTCCGATACAATTTTATTGCCATCAATATGTATCCTAATGGCTCACATCTCTGTGTCGTGCAAATTTGTGTATCATAAATTAAAGCCGATGCAACCATTCTACAAACTGGATTTCAAAAAAGGAGCCATTATGTGAGCAAAATGTGAAATAGTAACACTACATCACTTTAAGGGATATCTCATCCAGTCACATACACAAGAAGCCTTAGCAAATCAAATAATCAAGAAACTGCCAAACGTGCAAGAATTCAAAGACTCAAATAAATATTCGGTAAATGGAAGACAATAAAGAGATAAGATATGTACTAGGATGTAGAACAGCATGTACTTTTTGTATTGGACTCTTGGGAGCCAACTACAAGGGTTGTCCCTTCTTTGATGTTGGTAGGACCAGGTTCATTTGAGGAGATCGACTTTTTGCTGATAATTCGATATATTTCTGATAGGATAGTCTGGAAAGATTTCTCGACATTGATGGCGTCCAGTGCAGATGTTTCAATGAATGAAAGCCCCTCTGTTTCAGCAAATCCTTGAGCATCCTCCGTGGCAACGGCTCTGAGATGCTTAAGATCAGTCTTATTTCCTATAAGCATGATAACAATGTTCGAGTCTGCGTGGTCCCTAAGCTCCTTCAGCCAGCGACTAACATTCTCAAATGTAGTTGGTTTAGTCACATCATATACAAGAAGAGCTCCTAGAGCACCACGGTAATATGCACTTGTTATGGCTCTGTATCTTTCTTGGCCAGCAGTGTCCCATATCTGAGCCTTTATAGTTCTTCCCTCAACCTGTTTTGACAAGGAAAAGTCAGTAAACAGGCACAAATTGTAAATAATTTCTTGATTCTGATGTCTAGCTGGAACCCAAAGTTATAAGAAAACGAGCCCAGTGACCAGAATGCAACTATGGAGGAGAGAGAGCAATTATATCTACCAATTTCCATTTTTTAAACCAAAATCAGTTATGTGCATTTACAATCCAAAATAAAGCTCAATAAATAGCATCTTGAAGATACTCGGTCATTAACCCAACACTTCTTTGCTTGAGAACGAGTAGAGATAAAGATAAATAGTTGGAACCTCCCCATCCTCCTCTTCTTTCCAGTTGTCTCAAGACTTGAGCTAATCAGATTTGCACCACTGAATAGAAATTTCCAGGTGAACTCTGTGTATCTTTATGTTCCGTAACCACCAGATACTCCCAGCTGCCATTCTTTACCCCCTAAATAGGGGTGCTTAACGGATCGGTCCGGTCCGGTCCGGAACTGGCCGGTTCCGGATCCGATCATCCCGGAACCGATCCGATCCGTTAAGGAACCGGATTGGATCCGGTTCCGGTCCAACCGGTTCTGGGTTGGACCGGTTCCGGGGGAACCGGATTTCTTTTTTTTTTAAAAGTAGAAAATTAAGGGATTTTATCAAAGAAAAAAATATATATATTTTTTAAAAAAACGGATCCGGTTCCGGTTCAATCTGGAACCGGATCCGTTTGGTCCGGAACCGGTAAGATACCGGATCCGGAACGGTAGAACCGATCCGGTATCAAACCAGTTCCGGACCGGACTAACCGGTCCGGTTTTGGGCCGGGTCCGGATTGACCCGGCCCGTTAAGCACCCCTACCCCTAATCTAGAAGTTTAGAAAGTAAATCTCAAACATTACTATAATGTGTATTCTAACCATTTAAAAGGTTTGATTGCTCAGAACTTCTCACCATGCCAACGAGTGACCTAGTAATACTGCATTGAAGTTCCTAAACTTCTAGAATATAAGAATTACACGGCCTCAACTCAAAGTAAAATCATGCTGATCATTATCATTTATGAGATTATTTACAATGATATAGCCTTGGGAGAGAGATCCAGAATATTAAAAATTGTCACATTGAATGGACAACGTCACAGCAATGAGACCACTAAAGTTCAAATCATTAATCAAAATTGATTAATAATACTATGTGCGTACTATGCTAATATCGCATCCTCAATCAAATTGAAATTTTGTCTACTGACTTTAAACTCAGAGAAATCCAAAGTAAAATCAATTGTGAGAGAAATAAATTATAAATCAGAAGAGTATCGAGTATCCATAAAATACAAATCTATAATCAATCAAGACAAATACCCACAAAGGAGAGTCATGATCGCTAACTGTTACAGAATCTTTTTTACATATAATCCTTCTGCTACTATTCCACGAGTCCAAGGTTGCTGTAACCATGAATCAAGCACTAAGAAAATAAAATTGAACCTTGGAAGTTGGGCATTTCTGCATTTGCGCCCAAATATTGATAAAGAACTAGAGCACTATTAGGATTAGCACAATGGAATGACAAGAAAAAATGCTTCAATTAGCTAGCGGCCAGCTATTGTTAAAGGCATTGGTCCCCCATCATTCCCTCATGGGTCATCACTGCTTATTTCTTTCCTCACCTTCCCTCACACAAATAAGAACAAACGAAAAAAAAGTTACCGACACAAGGAGAAAACAAAGGTTGTTGGGATTCAGTTTTCGCCAAATAAGGAAAATACATAATGCATTTGCACACTCTCCCAATAAGTTCAGATCACCACAATAAAGAAGGATATGTCATCCTAGAATTATCCTGAGCAAGTACTTAACCTGCACCACCTTCATTTACGTAAGAAATTCAACAGACGCAGAAAATTAATACTCCAAATTCAAGCCTTCAACATTTCGCCGCACATTTACTGAACCAGTTCTCAACGTAATCAATTAAGTAGTACATAATTGCTCTCAAATCTTACAAACCCCAATCCCCTAACACAACAAACAATCATTCATGAACAAATCTAGTAATCAAAACCCTAAGAGTAAGTTCCCCAAACTCCATACAAAAACACGACAATTCACTCAATTTTCCAGTAAAACTCATGCAACAAACGAGTATTAAACCCAAACCAACCCATAAAAATCTCCAAAATTTAATTCTCTTTACACCACATTCTTAACCAAACAGACTAAAAACAGTGGCAGCGGAAGCAGGAATACGGACCTGGAGAGTGCGGGTGGCGAATTCAACACCGATAGTGGACTTGGATTCCAAGCAGAACTCATTTCGAGTGAATCGAGACAGCAAATTGGATTTACCCACGCCGGAATCGCCGATTAATACCACCTTAAACAAGTAATCGTAATCCTCGTCAGGTCTTCTCGCCATTTTCAATAGATTCCGATGTTTTCGGCTTCGGAACCGGTCGTTAATTCAAGGAAAAATTATCAAAAAAATTATATCGTGCTTAAAATAATCGTTAGTGTTACTTTCAAAGGAACAAAAGTATTAATAATTGTGGTGGAAATGATTGAATTTTGAGGACATACCCCCGGGGAAATGAGCTGTTAACCACACTGTGGCTAGTTTAATGACTTTAATAGCCTTCACATTTTTTTTAATAGTTATGGGTCGATATACTAATTAGTATATAATAATTTTAGGGTACATTTGGCTCGCTGGATAATAGCATGATTAGTTAATTATCATCCTTCATCCTATGTTCTTCTCAGGTATTAAAATACCCGAAAAAATCTGTAGGCCGTGATAAAATCAAGAAGTGAGGTATGAAGCATTACAGTTGGGTCGCGTGATGCCTCTGTCAATATGCTACATTAATAAGGATTGCAAATGCACTTTTACACAATTGCCCTTTTCCAAACTGTTGAAACCCTACCTAAATCACATATTTTCCAGCTACTACTGTGTTCTTTCCTCGGACGATGCTGCGACATTGAAATGTAAGAGAATTGAAGTCCAGTAGAAGGAGGAATAAGGGTCCCTAAAGGTAATTATATCTCGTTCGAATATTTTCTCCAAGGAATTTAAAGCTAATGTCCACCTTTATGAACAATGAATTTATTGTTTCACACACCTTCCATCTTCATTGGTGATGATATTTTTTTCTCCTTCGTAATCGAAATTAATGTTATGTAATATATCCTAATATATCTCACCATTTGCAAAAATCTGTTAATTGTGCTGGGAGTGGGGCTGCAGTGGAGCAAGTGGAACCATGCTACAATTCTACACTGATGATGGTCCATGACTCAAGATTTCTCCCAATATTGTACACGTGCTGAGCATTGGTTTCATAGATTTTGTTGCAATTCTTTGTCGTGGGTAAATCAGGGTGCTGCTACATAAGATTAGGATGCCTTTTAATAAAATGAAGATTGTCATGTTTTGGTTCAAAAAATACAGCTGGAATATTTAATTTATTATTTAAATAAAATTGAGGGTATTTTGATTAATAATAATTAATTATAATATTTTATTAATAATTAAATTACATAAATAATTTTATTTTGATTATTTTAAATTTAGTTGGAATAAAATATTAGAAATAAGTGCAAAATCTATTTGAGGGTATTTTTGTCATTTTAGGTATAAAATTAATCTATACCATCTAATTGTCAAGTACACCAAACACGATATTACTTATCACACTTTATTAATCATACGAACCAAACGCAATATAACTTATCCATTAGTTTACTTATCAACTCATTATCCACTTTTTAATCTATCCATCACTTGTCATATCCTCGAACCAAGCGCACCCTTGGTATATGAGAG
The DNA here is from genome assembly GCA_907163345.1 of Haberlea rhodopensis. Taxonomy (NCBI): domain Eukaryota; kingdom Viridiplantae; phylum Streptophyta; class Magnoliopsida; order Lamiales; family Gesneriaceae; genus Haberlea; species Haberlea rhodopensis. The sequence goes on along the minus strand of CAJQUN010000059.1, from coordinate 2,381,864 downwards.
ATCATTAAATATATTTTTATTAACCTCACATTATGTTTGTACATGATGGTTAGAGTGAACTTCGTATACATCTATCTAATTTTTATAATTATCATTTTAACCCTTTTAATTTGAACAATAGTATATAATTCTCCAACATTATATTTTTATATCAAATCACATGTAGGATGGACAGGGGCGGACCTAGGGGCGGAGAGTGCCCCCGCCCCCCACCCTATAAAAAAGTATTTAATTAAAAAAAAATTTAAAAAAAAATTACCCTTATTTTTTAAAAAAAAAACATTTTTTTGCATCCCTAAAATTTTTTTAGCCCTTAAGTATTATCAAAAAAAAAATTCAGTCTCCCCAAATTTTTTTTCTAATTCTGCTCATGAGGGTGGGGAGTCGGGTTCAGGTAATCGGGTCGACCCGACGCTATCGAGTATTTCCTGAATAAGTAGGGAAATTCGGGTTTCTGAACAAGATCAGGATTTATGTTTGTTGGGTTCTGATTCGGGTATTAAACAATATGGTTTCTGGCACTTTCAATTGCACCCGATTACACTTCAATTTCAATATTTAGGTTTTCTCTCTCTGACACTCTCACTTCTCACACTGACTCACTCTCCTGAGGCCTCACGCTCACGCCACAGCCTGCATCTTGCCATCTTCATTCTTCAGTTAAACCAATTTTTTTTTTCTGCAATATTTTCTCCATTCATGCAGAACATACGTAGGGTTTCAGTTAAACCAAGTCAAAGTCTGAAAATATTGTAGCTAACCAAATTTTTCGTGTTTGGGATCGGGTATGTCTTTAAGCTACCCGATTCTCATCCCTAATCACGTGAGGTAACTGTAATTTTTCTTATATATTTATAAACTAGAGAAGTTGTTATTGTAATACAGTTATTATATATGTAATTATTTAAATTAGATGAGGGATTTGTAAATAACTATGTTACAAGGGAAATAATTATTTCTTTGTAAAACGATGATTTTGTTATATTTTACAAATTAATCATAAAATTTGATCTTTCATACAAAATATCATTTTTTTCCATACGAGTGGTAACAGTGGTTTTATGCATATAGTGTGTTATAGTCGGTTTTATAATATTTTTTAATTAACTTAATTAATTAATATATATTATAATTAAGAATTTTAGGAATGCTTTTTAATATGCTTTTTTTATTAGTTAATTATTTGAATTCTTATACTTAAATTCTTTTTATGATTTTTAATCTCTTTATAATACTATACTTAAATTATTAATTTTAATTTCTTGATAAATGTTGTATCTTGCCATGTTGACATGTTGTATACAAATTTTATTTATAAATCTGTGTTGTCTCTGCATCATAGTATTCATTCAATGTGATCGTATTTAATATTTGTTTTCCAATAATTATTTACTTCATTGTTGAATTAACTTTTTTCGGTGTATTATTGTGAATTATTTATAGAATCCTACCCTATTAATTGAATGTCTTAAATTAAAATATCTAAAAAAAATGTTGAATTACATATAGGCACGAATTCCACATATCTAGTTTAAACAATAACATATGACTCTCCTGCTATATATTTTTATGCCAAATTATAAGGGAGACAGTTGTAATTCTTCCTAATCTATTATTCTATTACAAACTAGATAGGGATATTGTAATGAATCTATTATAGAAGGGGTACATCCCATTATTTCCCAAATTAGATGTCAAAAGTTGTAATAAATCTTTTGTACAATGGAGACAACTATATATTATCTTAAGTTATTATAAAAGATTGAGAGAGAAAATAAATATATAATAATATGTGTAAATAATCATATAAAAAAAATGTACCTCAAAAGGATGTTATTTATGGTGAAGAATCGTACTTAATATAGACTTATAGATTTACGAGGGAACAAGGTCTGTGTATATGGCTAAAATAAAAGATAAGTATAAACTTTTACCATATCATCAAGAACATCCATATATAGCTACGAAATATAATATGACATCGAGTAGGATTGTTCGCAAGATAAACAGTCAATCCATTCAACATTCAACATTCAATTTTGTAAGTACTTGGAATCCCTTTTCAAAGAACGTTTATGGAGAAGAAGTTCATAAGGGCAATCTGCCCTTTTCACGTATTTAGCCTGATTTTGTCCACAGTTTCTGTTTTTGTACGAAGGATTTTGTCTGAAATCCAGCCAGTCGTGAAAACTAATATGGATTCTGTTGGAAGAAATATAAAAGGGTATATCGAAGTCAGTGATATCCCAGAATGGATGTTGTTTGAGGTGCTCATGAGATTGCCAGTGAATATTTTATTCAAGTTCAAAATTGTTTCAAAGCAATGGCTTTCTATTATTTCTGACCCTCGTTTTGCTCGGATGTATGTTGCCCGAACATCATTGTTGTCTCATTCACAGCATTGGACTCTTATCTGCTACTTTCTAGATATTGCTGTGCTTGAGAATTTTTTCAGGCCGAAGCCGCAGCAGTATATAGTTTTCGGGGTCAGCAATGGATTAGTGCTCTATCGTTCTTGTGCAGAGTTTGCTCTCCGTCGTCCTAAAATCAGACCAACCAGTAGTTATTGTATATGCAATCCCATCACTGGCCAAGGAATTACCCTTCCTCAACATGATCATTGCTCTGGGTTTAATAGCACCAGTTTTGTGAACCAAGTTGAAGATAACGTCCTCTCAAGTTATAGAGTTGTACGCATTGAAAAATTTAATATACGCAGTAGAGTCTTCAGATTTCAGGTGTACTTTTCTGAAACCTGTAAATGGATGGATTTTAACATAGATTTTGACCAAGAAATTTCTTTTAATAGAAAAAAGAGATGTACTGCTCTTGGCAAAATTCTCCACTGGATGATTGACAAACAAAGAATAATGGCGTATGATCCTTATAATAAGCCTGACTCCTTCCGCCTTATTTCTCTACCAGGTGTTCGAGATGTAGGTCGTAATCGGAACAAAGTCATATTTGGCGAATATCAAGGGCATCTGAGATACTTGAAAGCGGAATTCTATGATCATGAAGTACCAAATGAGGTCTCCCCCGGTATAAGTATTTGGATATTGAACGACTATGATTCGGGACAGTGGTGCCTGCAGCATAGTATCAAAATGGACTACATCCATTGTGTTGGTGGCCTAAGTTTATCCCTACACCCGAAATCTTTTCATCCATTTGATTCAAACATTGTGTATCTTGGTACTCGTAATGTGCTTTATTTGTACGATGCCAAGACCAAAAAATTGGAAACTGTGGATGGTGATTCAGGAGAGAACCATCTTCAAGTTTGTTATTATCGGAGCTATTTGTTCATGTTTCCAACATGGCCAGTATCCATTAAGCCTTAAGACTTTTGAGGTCAACAAAGATTTTGATTAGTTTTCATTCTTTTAAGGATACCGTTTGCTTGAATTCTTATTATTATTTTTATATAATTTGAGTGGTTGGTATGAATTATTTGTGTTTTGTGTACTTTTGATCAGTTTCCAGAGCCAATATTTATCAATTCTGTTTGCTTGGTCTTTATTCAGAAACTGTTGATTATCTAATGTGACCATTTGCTCCATGTATCTCAACTCCAAATCCTGTAATGGAAGACAAACAAAATGTTCAACAATGCACACGTTACTTGCCTCGAAATCGCTGATTCAGGCGGTGAAATCGCCATAATGTTTTGCAGCGGTCGTGAAATATGTTACGCATCCGTTTTAGCATGGAAATTTATCATGACAATTGTCGTTCCCGTTCAGCGACTGTTTTTGCAAACCATGATGAGATTCGAGATTCGCCGTTAGGATTGATGCCTGATAAGATAATTTATCAGTTTGTATTAGTTTCAAAAGTTAGTAGTGCTAGGACAAACACAAAAACTACCACATCGCCGACCACATCAAAAGAACGAAGCTACCAGGAATGTGTCAAAAGTGATTTTTGTTTTACATACTTTATATAATATAAAGCTATTGTTTGCAGATCTTTCATGAGCTGAAAAAAAGCTCTTTTGTTTCGTTTTGGCGCTTATAGGATTTTGCTGCCTTATCTGGACACATTGCACCATTTGTGGTTTTATATTTGATATTTTTGGAGACTTGTTATGAAGCAAAGACAGTTTTTCACAACGCTCCTAATCATTAAAAACGGTACCAGAATTGATGGTTGAATTGGTAAACCTGTGAACCAGAAAAAAACTACTCCGTATAACTTGATGTTAGTTGACCCATAAAATATCCAAATAAACAGGTGGGTTTTTGTTGAAATCGATGACTCAGTTGTTAAAAACCTAAGGTGTTATTTTCTCCTACAAAATTTGGTATAAATTATAATATTAATAAATAATTAAATATATGCTCTTATTATTTTATTACAAATAAAACATATAACTATAATCTACTATAATATAACCCAGGTTTTGTGCAATCCACAGTTTAAGAAGCTACCGTATTCTTTTATTACATTATAAAAAAGAATTGGTGTATCCTTATATTGGAATGTGGACTAATCTTCAACAATTAAGAAGCAACATTATCCTCCATATCTCTCTAAAGTTTGCTATAAATTCACCATTAATTTCAGTTGTAATAATAATAATAATAATAATAATAATAATAATAATAATAATAATAATAATTTTTGTTATTATTATTTGCGACACAATGTCAGTCATATATACTTATAAGAACATAAATTTACGATCTATTTAAATTTTATATTTTTTTTGTTGGATGTATGTTTTAGTAATGAATATTTATAATTAAGAATATTTTAAATTTGTTGTTTAGAGCATATAGTCTAACTTTTGTTTATTTTTATCTGGTCAATGTTGATTATCATTATTATTTTATCACACAACCAAATATTTAATTTTGCATTTGATGAGGACTGATCCACCGCTGGTTCAACTATAGATTAACTAGTTGAATCAGTGATACAATGCTTATATTGGGTCAATGCTTGGGTCAGGGTTAAAATCTATGCTCATATCATAGATTCTATGGTCCATCGACATTTTGAGAACTTGGCCCGTGCAGTGTGACACGATAAACAAGTATGGGCATATCTCGGACACGGCTCAGATATGGTTAGTTTGATGTTGACATTATCATCATTGATGTAAAATATTTTATATGAAATATTTCGCATCAATTGTATATCAATAATCGAGTCTCTTCAAAGTGAAAATTAACTCTTTATCAGTTGAGCTAGACCCATAAGCTTGAAGAGACTCGAGTTCGAGTCCCGCGATATACGGAAAAATATTTAGCTCTTACTCCTCTCAAAATAAAAAATTATATATCGATGATTAATATATTACATAACAATACGTTTGAAGTAGCATCAAATTTTCCTTCAGATACATTCCATACACTCCGCATGGTGATGAATTTGAGTCAACATGAAATAATTGGTTTGTAAAGCAACAAGATCCATGTATATCTACCGGATATTACGATATATTTTTACTATAAATAAAATGTTAAATACGATTTTTTGCCATATAATAAAAAACGATGCATACATATATATATATATATGTATATATTTATTTATTTATTACAAAATAAAAGATTAAGTAGAATGTTTTACCATATTATCAACAACGACGCATTCAATTTTAAAATTATGAGTTGATTGCATTATTAAATTTTAAAACAACAGAAATTGCTCTTTTTAAATAACTTTTTGGGTAAATTTAAAAATCGGTCTCATAGAATATGAACTTTTTCATACTAATCCTAAACTTTTAGCATTAATCAAATATAATACCACATAAATTGATTTTTAATAAGATAATAATAACACATAATATTTTTAACAAATTTAATACCACAGAAGTTCTTTTAACAAAAATAGTCTCATAATTAAATATGTGGCTTTGAGACAACTTTTGATTAAAACAAAAATTGGGACTAGAATTGATAAAAAAAAACAAAGTATTAAACTATTTTTGATTGAAAATAATTTACATGAGATTATATTATATTAGTACTAAAAATTTGATATTAATATTGCAAATCCCTCTATTTAATTGTACCAATTTTTTTTAAAATTTACCCTATTTTTTATTACGTATTTAAGAAATTGGGTGCTCTTTTGAAGAAATAAATAAATAAATAAAAACCCCATAACACCAACATATTTGATATTACTTAATCTCGAATTGAAATAACTATTTTTTACACGTGGATTTATAAAAACTATTCATTATATAAAATACAGTTTGAACTTCATATATACCAGATCCTCTCTAGTTTTCATAATTCTTGTTTTAGCCCCTCTAGTTTTAACAATAACATCTATCTTTCATATAATCTATTTTTATGTCAAATCATAAGTGAGGTTGTTGTAATTTTAATCAATATATTTACAAACTAGATGGAGTGTTATTGTAATATAGTTATTTTATAAGGGAGATAAATGTAATTGTTAGGGGAAAATTTATAAAACAGCTATTTTAAAAGGGATGTATATGTAATTATCCTAAAATATAATTGGGTTAATTTTAAAAAATAATTAATACTTAATAACGTAGTCCTCTGCAAACTCTAATGCCCAACGAGATTGGAGATGGAAAGGAAGTTCTTAAAATAGAACACAATCTTCCCTTAAAGTTTATCGCCAATTTAATCCCCTCTTCAAATCTTCTTATATGAAATAGCTTTATTGCGTCTACCAGTTGATGTTTTTATTCCAAGGATTTTGGCTAATTCCAGACAATCTTGAAAACTGCTATGGATTCTGATAGAAGAAATATATATGGGTCTAATCTCAGTTCCGTCGATGATATCCCGGAGTGGATGTTATTCGAGTTGCTCATCAGACTACCTTCCAAGGTTTTATTCACGTTTAAAATCGTTTCAAAGCAATGGTATACTATGATTTCTTCCCCTCGTTTTGCTCGGATGTATGTCGATCGAATATCACGGTTGCCACATGCACAGAACTGGATTCTTATCTCTAGCTTTGCAAATAAGGCTATAACTAACGATATTTTCCGGAAAAAGCTGCCACTGCATGGATCTTCACTCGGCATCAGTCGCCTAGATTTGCTTATTTTGCCTCTTGTTGAGCGAGTCGCTGATTTAGACTACATAGTCGTCGGAATCAGCAACGGGTTATTGCTCTATGGTCCTCGTGTGGAGGTTGCTAGAAGACTTCGAATCTATAGTTACGACATATGCAATCCTATTACCGGGCAGTGGATTACCCTTCCTCCATCTGAACGTTGCTTTGAGTTTGTTGCCACGGGTTTCGTAACTCAAGTTGAAGATAACGTCCTCCAAAGTTATAGAGTTGTACGCGTTGATGTGCATCATCGAAATTCTGGCTTCATTAGATTTGACGTATACTTCTCCGAAACCCGCAAATGGGTATATTTTAGAATAGCTTTTACTGTTTATTTCTATAAGTGGAAAAATCCCGTTGTTCTTGGCAAGATTCTGCATTGGATGATTACCAGACATAAAGTGATGGCGTATGATCCTTATAATAAGCCTGATTCCATCCGCCTTATTCCATTGCCTCGGGTTGAAGGTGTAAACTATGAACGAAGCAAAATCGACCTCGACGATACTTTGTTCGACGAACATCACGGGCATTTGAGATACTTTGAAGTAGAGCTGGATAGGGGAACAGTTGAGTTGTCGACAAATTTAAGTATTTGGGTGTTAAACGACTATGATTCGGGAAGGTGGTGTCTGCAACACAGAGTCAGCATTGAAGATCTAAGTATATTTTCGGTACCATTGGCTTTTCATCCATTTGATTCAAACATTGTGTATATGATAAATGGCAAAGCCCTTTTGTCATACGATGTCAAGACCAGAAAATTAAAAACTGTGGATGATTCCAAAGGAAATTACCTTTGTCTACTCCCATTTTGTATGTCATACTTCTCGTTTGTAATTCCACCATGGCCAGTATTCATCACCCTTTCGTCTCTCGAGTCTTGAGGGGTCAACCGAAGATTGATTGATTTTCTTTCATTTTTGGATAGTTTCTGTTTGATCATTAATTTGAATTCTTAACATTTTCTTATATTATTTGTTAGGTTGATCTGGAATAATTGTCTTTTGTGTACTTGCGATTTATGTCTAAATCTTTCTCAACGTAATTGGTTGTGACTTGTGTTGGGAGACGTGTGCCTAGGGGTGTAAACGAACCGAATCGAGCCGAACTTTAGCAAAATTTTAGTATTCGAGTTCGAGTTTGAGTTCGAATTCGAATAAACATATTCGAAACTCGATTCGAAGTTCAAACTTTAATTTTTTCAGGCTCGAATTCGGTTCGAAACGGAGTTCGAATTCGAGTTCGATTCGAACTTTTCGAGCTTTTCGAGCTTTTAAAAACAATTCTTAATATATTAATATCTAATATATATAAATATTATATATAAATAAAATATTAAGGTTCGCGAACAGTTCGTGAACTATCGAACAAAGAAATTTGGGTTCGAGTTCGGCTCGAAAACATATTCGAACATGTTCGAGTTCGGCTCGAATTCGATAACTTCGAATTCGAATCGAATATTTTTCGAGCCTATTCGAAAAGTTCGCGAACCCGCTCGGTTTGTTTACACCCCTACGTGTACCCAATAATTTTTCTGTGTGTTCGTGGACGGATGTACAATTATCAATCTTTTTAGGTATAACAAGTCTGGCTTATTAGCACCCACGTTGTGCAACCACTTATGTCCACATGGCGCTTAGTACATGGTTTTGTGCTGCCATTTTATAAGAAAATAAAGTTTGTATCTATTAAGAGCTATAACTTTTGCCATAATGGTAAGCGTTTGATCATAAAAATTGGTATCAAAGCGATGTCATGTGTTCTAGCCACCTACGAAGCATTTTCTAGGTGGGATTGTTGTGAGTGATGTACCAATCAATTCTTGTGTGTGCTTATGTACGGAGGTGCAGTCATATACCGTCTAATCTATAACAAGTATGACCCATGCAGTCATTTATGTCCGCATATCGTTTTTTACGGGTTTTGCACCCAATAAACTTATGAATACTCTCGCTGCTAGTCAATTAAACATATATTTATCGAATCCTGAATTAGTTAGTGGAATAATAAATAAATAATTTGTCTATTACTGAGAACATCTTAATTAATTTAATGTATAAAAAAAAAAACTAAACGTACATGTATACTTTAAATTTGGTTTTAAGTTAGGGCTCTAGGGATTATTATTATTATTATTATTATATTTGTTTAAATAGGAAGGAAATAATATATTTAAATTTCCTACAAAAATTTTAAAATCCTTTTTGCAAATGGAAACATCTACCTTAAAAGGAAGTTTTTATACCTTAAAATTCGATAGGAGACGTATTTTTCCTTGCTTTGTCCAATATTATCAATGAGTTTTTTTAACTTGAAAATAGCAAATCTAGAGATATATAGAACTACGTGTGTGCTTCGATGCTAGTAATAATAAAGGTTATGAGGGTGAAATTTTGATTTGAAGGGAGTACTTACTGGGGAATTTTTGGGAATAATAGAATATTGTTAATTATTGGTTCATTCTTTGACTGCTCTGCTCCCCCCAAGGGAGACTTGTCGGAAATCGCCTTGGTCCAACCAAGAAAGGCATGGGAGAATGCTGCTACTATATAATGAACAGATCGTACTTTCTTTGTCGAAATAGGTTCCGTAAGATCTTGCCTATTGAGATACTTTCAGTTTTCTATCCAGCAAGACGAATCATTTCTCTTTCTATACACGCAATTTCTTGATCAGGAATGCAATCGACGTTCGGTTCGAATAACGGCTGACGGAGTGGGAATCTCATTTCATCTTTTATCCGATACGGGAGATTACCGTATACCCGGGTAAGTATCCGCTTGCATCATGGGAAAACTTAGAATGCTTCAGCTTGGAAGAAATTGGCAGTGTCGACTAAAGAAATGCACATCAATTTCCGAGTAACGAAATCAGATCCCCTGTCAAGTAGGTTTCATAATCGCTAACGTATAGTGTTGTTATTCGCTCAGTGAAAATATAAATATGAATTTAATTAACTTTTTCAAACAAATTTATTAAAAAATGATTTGATTATATACATTTTATTCTTATTTTTAGGCCACATTTTTTTTCGAACATAAACATGTAATATATTAATAGAACAAATATGTACAACGAAAATCCAGCCAATCGCACAGTACACGACAATACAACCGAAAACGGCGGCAAATACACAGGACCACCCGCTAATCCATACAACAGGCATACAATCGTCTAACGTTGACACTGATTAGACACATTTAGTAAGGGGTGGAAGAAAATGTGAGATGGTAACATGAATCACCATAGCAACACAAGACCTTGACTATGAGAGTGCAGAGCCCACCTGAGCCAATCCAAATCCCTCAAACCATGCAGTCCAATGTATGGTCGAGCGAGGGAACTGCCTTACAACATAATTGAAGGTACTAATAAGGAAAAATGATAAACAAAAATTGATAAAGGACAAACAACCAAGCAAGCTCTCGTCTCCAAATTCCTCATTGAAATCTAACAACCCATGAACATCACTGAATGTCGTACGAAACATAAATGCCCAGTAGCTTTAGCCAAGTGATGCCTCAGCAGTGAAACATAATCAAATAACCACCACAATGTTACATCAGTTTTTTGTGTGTTTATATTATGTTACAATATGTTTATTATAATAACATATCATCAGCAATATAAAAAATAGTAATATAACATATTACAATGATATTTCATAATATTTCAAATTTTTTGATTTTGCGACGAAGTTGAGCCCATCTGTCGTCTTGCTCGGGCTTCTGACCAATCCATCTTATTTTGGATATGTGTTGTTCGATCACGGCTTATCCTTTTGGACTTACGCAGAGTGGAGTTGTGGAATAACTCAAAGCACGGGGTGTCCCAATACTGCTCAGCCCACAATGCCTGGGTCATTTTTGCAAAGCTCTCATGTAATAAGATAACTTATTCATAGAGCTCTCTCATGTTTCATACACAATTTCAACTACACGTCTCAAACTATACCAGCCTTTTGCAAATGAGATATCAAATCCATACTTATTTTTAACAATCTGAATGACATGCTTTATTTCATATGATGGATCAAGATGAACGATTCCCACTAACAAACTAGCAATTATATTTTTGCGCAGATTTGCATGATCGATCGATAAATCACTCAAAAGCAAGTGTGAGAACCCTCATACTTCGTTATTTTGATTAGTCCATTTTTTTTTACTCAATGAGGCGCGTAGAAACCATCTGCAAGGTATATCTGGTGTACTATGTTTGCACACCACTTTCCATAATGTTATTGCTATTTTGACAATAACATACTCACATGTTGCAAGCCGTACATAGTAATCATTCACAGCTGCCTGAAGATGCCCTTTATCTTTAAATACCATATTCAGATGGATATTCACTTTGGAATAGTCGTAGTAACTCCCTCACGAAGTTCGATCGAATCTCCAAATACGTCTGGATGTGTCGTGGAGAGAATTGGGATTGTTGGATAAAGGTCACGGTCATTTGTAATTGTTGTGTCTGCTACATTAGCTATCACTTCTTCAATATCAACCACATCGTCATCAGACTCATCCTGAGATGGAAAACCCTCCGGTTCAGACTGAATATAATCTCCAAAATTCGCAAAACTATCTGCTAGTGGCTCGGGAACAACATTGCCAGCAACTATGAGAGCATCATCTTTAATTCTAGAGGTAGTTGGTCTTTCTATAACTACAGGAAAAATATCTACAAATGGACCACTACCACTTGTTTGCATTTTTTTAATAAAATCACAAGTCATTTGTTCTGTTTGCATATACATCTCCAAACAACTATGATTTTGTTCAGAATAAAATAGCCATGCTAAATTATATTCATTGTCAACGGGAAAAAATGTATGTTTCAACCCCGAAAAATCACTAAATATATATTTACAATATATTTTCATAATGAGCTGGTTACGATTGATGCCAATAATATCACATGTGTCGTTCAATAACTGTAAATAATTAGAGTGCGATATATTGTCATGCCTCTTGACGGACCACTGTCATATCTAACAGATTCCAAAACTTGTAATATATCGTTTCCCCAATATAACAAAACTTTAATGACATACCTTAAAAAAAGAGATATAAAATTTATAAATTATGACAAGATACATAATGTTAAATTATATTATTAGTATTATATAATAAATTTTTTGACAACTACATACTACGGTTGGAGAAATGGTTGCCGGAGGAATAACAAAGATTTGATAGATAAATTCTGCGCAACAATATGAACGAATATATAGATGGAAATGTGTTTATTGGTGTCGCCATCAGAGGTGAGGATATCAATTAAAAAATATTTTTTAATCAATATCGTCATCTGAGATGATGACAAAGATAAAAAAAATAATAATAATTTGATTTTGTAATGTGTTGACATCGTTTAAAATAATTTTTTTTAAACGATGTCGAAAATTAAAATCTTTTTTAATGATGTCGCCACATAATGTGGTGAAATTCATTAAAAAAAACTAATAAAGTCGATATGTAAGATGGCAACTTCTAAAAAAATTGTGTTAAGTTGGTAAAAAAACTTGAAAAATCGGATTAGATTGTTAAAAAACCCTGCTTTATTTGGTTCTATAAAAATGGAACCACGCTTTTTTTGGTCCTCAAAAATCATAAAAGACAAAAACCAAGGCAACAAAACTGACGGCTGAGTGATATACCAGTAGGGGTTATTTGAGGTCAAGTGATGAGAGGGATTTTTAACATTGACTTTGGATAGGAACATTAAGATTTTATGAGAATTTATAATTTGAATTTTAAATTACTTCATAAGGAAAATATAAAATATTACAAGGAGTCTTTAAATTTAACAAATCCTAAAATATTCGAATAATAGATTAAAGTTTATTTATTTCAAATCCTCAATACAAATTCAACTCGAGTATATATTAGCGATGTAATTAAAACGAGTCGAGCTCAATTTCAAGGAAGAGTTTTGTGAGCTGCCACATGAGCTCAATGAATCCATAGTACTATTTTTCATGAACGTTTCAATAGGTTTAGAGCATGAGTCTTATTCGCAAAACTTGTTAACATATTCGGGAACTTTTATATAGAATTAATTTAAAAAGATTATAATATGATAAAAATACTAGGGTAAATTCGTTTAAACTCCATTTACCCAAACATAACTTTAACATTCATCAATATGTCAAAGATTCTTTATTTAAACTCTCTTTTACACTTCTTTTCTTTATTTCAACTCCGTATCAACCTCAATGGACAAAAAACCCTAACTTTAATTGCATAAAACTCCATGGTTATTTCGGAATTTTGCAAAGATCACCCAAAACTTCATTTTTGCTAATAAACTTCTCATATTTCAAGATTATAAAAGGTCCATCGTGCTTCCGTATTACATTAAAATTTTGATAAAACTGATATATACCTTTTTGACCAAACTACAGTCAGGTATCCTACCAAATTTTACAATGACTCATCACCATCAACCACAATATCACAACCGATGGTTACTGAAATGGGATTTTCAATAGTGGACAGTACATCCCTATTTTGTTTCCTACCTTAGGGCGTATGGTATAACCAAAATATATTACAGATTTAAAACATTTGGGAGAAGATGGGCAATAGCCTTACTTTTATTCTGGAATTACTTATAATATTTATTACATTAATACATCTCCTTCTGGGAGGAGACGAACTGGTTTAGCCTTTCATATATTGAGGCCTGACTCGAAACACATAAATTGAATAACAAAACGGGAATATTACAAAGAAAGAAAGAAAGAAATTACCAAGCTATGAAAGTTGAAACAATTACAGCTTGGAGACTACAATATTTATTTCTGAGAAAACTATGGAGAATTTTCGATGTGCTTAGCTTCCTCACTGACTGGCCTTATATAGGCATGAATCCGGACATCAGACTCGAATTCTAGACTATTGATAAAATGTTAAGCGCGCCCGTAAGTGCGCCTTTATTTCTTGTCTGGCATCTTTTGTCTGTGCGTGCCAACTTTTCTCGTGAGTGTTGACACATTGTCTTGGTGCGCCATAACGTTTCTCGTGAGTGATCTATTATTTTTGTCTTAGGGCTTTTAATGGTCCATACATTTTTTCTTTGTCGGTGAATCTTTACATTATTTGTTTTTGGGGTCCCCGAGCCTTAGGAAAACGTGCCCTCTTGTCAGCAGGTCTTTTGTCTTTTCCTGATTCTGATCTGTCGGGTTTGGATCGGAATCCTTTCCCGAATTCCGATTCTTTCTTCTCCGCCCATGCTTGGCAAATTTGATCTTTCCATCGGCCAATATGTGGCATGTTGCAGAATTTTTGATAAGTCTCTTTGCTTGCTGGAATCTTGTTCTCCCAAAGAATTCTTCTTTTTGCTTCGAAGAGCTCTCCAACAAATCATGTTGTCGTTCCTGTCATGGAATTCAATATGAAGGTTCCATTGGCTGAATTTGGAAAGAACTTGAATGAGTATTTGACAGTCCATTTCTGTTAGACAAACCCAAAGACTACATGCTCGTCTGGTTGAGGCTGTGCCCTCGGTGATGGCTCTAACTAACAATGGTGCTTCCTCTGGTAGCATCGTTTTAATATTTTTTTAAAGCGTTCTCATCTGGTCGTCTGAGCTTGACAAAGTGAAAAGCCTTTAAAGCCTTTCTTCGCTGGTTCTGGATCAGCACTGAAAAATACAACGCCAAGATATCCACTCGAGCCAAATGTGGATTATTGGCACATGTCTCGTTAACAGCTTCTCTGATCCACTTTAATAATTTGGAGATTTCAGAGAATGCTGGTGCAACAGTATAAACCAAAGCCAAAGCTCCGAAATTATACCATTCTTGTACCTCGTTTGGATGGCTACCAGCTTCTCCCAAGTGCGTTGATAATCCTGCATAGGAGAAGAAACTAAATCCTCGTTATTTTGAACCCTAGAAGTGTCTGTCTGTGGCCTAAGGTTCAACTCTCCCTCTTTTACCACAGAGGTGTTGTGTTGACTTGAAGGTTCATATTGTGATCACACCTGACATTCAACATTCAATACAGCTTGTACATTCTCAAAGAATGCATCATCTGCAGCACCTGTGACAGGGGTATGTGAATCCCTTGCCTCTGGATTAGATGAGCCTCGTTCTCTAAACATCCCTTTTTGCAACGTTGGAGATGCGGCCTGGAGGATAGGCCCCCTCAAGACTTTGATCAAACGTTCTTGGGCCTGAAGGCAACCTCGTATATGACCGGAAACTAATTCCTGATCTGCCTGTTGTAGTCATCCCGCGACCTCAGCATTGAGACAAAGAATCCCAAAATCTCGTTCCAGAATCTCCAGGTTTTCCCTGAGATGCCTAACTCGTTTGAGTGTATCGCTAGCAATGTGTCCCTCCATCTCGTGTGAAGAAATCTGCAAGAACATTTTTATCAGAATTCACAATGACAATATCATAATCATAATATTGGCATTCAGCTTGCCATCTTAAAAGTCTAGCCTTTTCTGGTTTTGATTCAATTTTATTTTTCAGAAAATACTTAACACTAAGTATTATCTATTTTTAAGATAAATTTCTTTGCAAGTAAAAGTAGTGGCCATTTTTTAAAAGCCTTTCGAACTGCAAAGAACTCCTTCTCATTGATGTGCCATCTCATAACTTTGCTACTGTCAATTAGACCGCTGCAATATCTGCATGGCACTTCTCCATCTGGTGTGGCCTTTATAAGTACTGCAGCCCACCAATGATCAATGGCATCTGCGTATAATATAATTTCATCCTCATCGTTTGGAATTGCAAGCTTTGGTAGCTGCCTGCAAACTTCTTTAAGCCGTTTGACAACTTGTCTGTGATCTTCATTCCACTCGAACTTAACATCTTTTTTGAGTAGTGGACTAAAAACCTTTCTGTGGTTCGTTAAGTTGTTGATGAACATCCCAACAAAATTAATAACTCCTAGAAAACTCCGAAGTTGCTTTAAACCCTTGAGGTCATCCGGATATCCTTGTACTTTCTCAACAATACGATTTTGCAGGATAATTCCAGATTTGTCGATCTCAATCCCAAGGAACTCGATCTGTCTTGTAGCAATTACTATATTCCTTTTAGAGAGCACTAATCCTTCCTTGCAACAAACATCTGAAAAGATTCCAAATGTTTAAGATGTTCTTTCATGTTTCTTGACGCAATGAGAATGTCGTCAATATACACGAACATGAAGCTGAAGTAATCCTTGAAAAGATTATCCATCTTACTCTGATATATCTAGGGAGCATTTGATAATCCCATTGGCATGACATTCCAAATATAGTGTCCTTGTGGTGTGGAGAATGTTGTGAACCTTTTGCTAGTTTTCTCGATCTTATTCTGGAAGAATCCAGACTTACAATCGAACTTTGAAAACACTTTGACATTCTTGATACTATTTACCAAATGTTCTTTGCTTGTGATATAATATCCATCGAATTCCAAGATCTCGTTGATACCTTTGTAATTGATCACCAATCTTGGTTTTCCTCTTTTAATTTCTCCATGATTTCGAACGAGAAATCCCTGACTGTTGTATGGAGAAATACCTATTGAGATTAACTTAAGGTCAAGATGTTCCTTAAGTATCATCTGCATATCTTTCCGATCTTCCTGGTTCATGGGATCAGCGTGTACCTCACAAACTCATATTCTCTTCCAATTTTCACTTTCAAAGATGTTGTAAGTTCGTTTTTGTCCCACCATGCCAGAGGATGCTCATTGTAGTTCCTTTGAATTTTCCTTTTCACCTCCTCTAGAGTAATATGCTCTTCGAGGTGTAGCTTCAGGTTGCATGACCTCCTCATTTAACCCATTTTTCAATAACAGCAGGATGTCTAGATTAACTTCTTCTTCATCTTCATCCACATCTTCATTCTGTTCTCTAAATGACATAACATTTATACCATCAAAAGTCATTTTACGCTTTTGACCAGTTCCTTGTTGCCTAAGTTGAAGAATCGCTTCGCCAAATTTTCGCTGATCCATTTTGTAGTGTCAAAGTTTTCCTTCATCACCACGCTTGCTGCGAAACTAATGGGAAATTTCCTATGAAATGCTTCCCGTAGTCGTTGGACAATGATCTTATGATCACAAAGGGTTGTGAAAATAAGTCTTCTTTCGTTCTCCTGAGTGAATCGCCTGAATATCTGTAAGAAATTGTTTCTTAGCAGCATATCAACTCATGTATCATGGAATAAATAGGTGGTGTCTTGACTTTGTATCACGGGGTACCGCCTGCTCCTCCTATAATTATTTCCGCCGACTGGACTCCTTCGATGAGAATAAGAATCCGTTTGGAAAAGTCTCTTACGGCAATGACTGGAATTTTTCACCAACTTCTTTAGGGAATATGTCACGTTTGACAGTGCATATTTCAGCTCCTGAATCAATATAAACTACAAAATATTCTGCTCGATATTTCTCGTATAACATACCGACTGAGATGTTAATTGAGAATGTACTGGAGGTCATCAGATTTTGTATCTTTTCCCGTCCACCGTGAATTCTATTCTATCCTGCAATATTTCCCAAGGTTTGTGTTCCTCGAGAAATTCAATCCCAAGAATAATATGTTCTGGGATTCTTCCTGTTGTCCCGTCAATTGTGAGATCAATTTCACCAATTTTGAGGTTTCCTTGATATCTTACAATTGTCGGTTGTTGTAAATAATATAGGACATCACAAGGAAAGATGTTATCTTCTTCCATAATGTCAAAGATTATTTCAACTTCTCGCCATCCTTCTGGACACTTCAGAACTCTCTTTGTTTTGAAAATATCTGGGGTTTTCTGAATCCTGCTTCAGACTGCCTTTTGTTTTTTCTCAGGATAGTTGCTGATTAACCTATCCTATTGGAAATACATTCTTCTTGGCTCGATCACAAGGCTAATGCTCCTGATCAAAACAAGCTGATCATGTATCTTCATGTCGATTTCTTCAATTGTCGGAGTATTGATAATATCTGGCAATACCGCTTTTGCGAAATCTTCGAAGATTCGGGGGACTTCGATGAATTTTTTTCTCAATAATACTTCTGAATGATGTGTATTTGAGAGCGCATAAGACACCTTGTAGGTGATCGAGTAAGACCTATTCCTTTCTTTCATCAAATCATTTTTTTTAAATCTTGATGAAGAGTAAGAACTTGTTGAAATCTCGATCTCCCAAATTGTATGCAATTCTAGGTTAGATGTTGAATGCTATCTTTCCAACATACAAATTTCCTACAACTCTCCCAGACAAGAGTCTTTGAGGGTTGGGATTTCTTGTCAATGATTGACATATTGAGTGACGAATCAAGTACTTACTTGAAAGTTGCTTTGATGATGACTCTAATAGATCCGATATGAATCTACGAGAGCGTATTAGCAAATTCTCTTTTGACCTTGTTTTTAATCTCCTAAATTTCTTTGTAGATGATTAACTGCATCTCAATTTGTTTTCCCATGAATTCCGTCGGAATCGCAAATTCACATGTTGTCACCTTATGGATAATCTGATGCTTCCATCTTCGAAGACCAATCATATCCATGGCTTTTTCATTGCTCCAATTGTGAATCCATCGCACATCTGAAACTTTGGCTCTTCTTTCATGATCCTCATAAGAGTTTTATGAGAAACAGTGGTATGAGAGAAAAACCCCGATGGTTCCTCTCTGATCATGTGCTGAAGGAATTCAATCTGATTCTGAACTAGACTCACCTCCATCATCAGAATAGATATCTTCTTCATAGATGCTCTAATCTGAGGGGGGATATCCTCAAATTGATACACATGTACCAAATCCTGGAAATAAACAGCATCTTCGAATTCCTTGGTATGCTCGAACTGTTTTACTCATCGGTTTATGTTTTCTGGACAATCTGTACAAATATGTCTTCTTGCTTCGCACATCCAGCAGTTACAATCTTTAAAACTTTTATTTGCACGAGTATGAGTGCGTCTAAAAGTTCTCTTCGTTGGTGCTCTGCTAGAACTTGCTTGATTAGAACCTGTTGACGAAGTTTCCTTGTTGGTCCTGATCTTTGCCCTGAATTGTAACTTTGGGATTTTTGCTTTAACCAGAACTTCCTAGGTCTCCATGAAGACCTACTTCCTCTCAAACTACTTCCTCGGGTATAAGGATGACTTTTGTGTTTTTTTTATCTTCCGTCTTTGTTGATAGTTTCCGATGATTGTAGGGATATCATTCCATGTACTACAAATAAGTGATGTTTTGTTGATTCATCTTATCTTCTTGTAATTCTTTTGGAGTTTCGCTTGATAGTACCACTCCGCAAGCTTCATTTTAAGAAATGACATTCTCCTTGCCACCGTCTCCGTTTCTTTCGGTGTATACTCCTGGATAAGCATTTCTGTCAATGGACTCTGTATTTGGCAAAGAACAGCTCGGCTGCATCATTTTCTGTCATCTTTGCCTCCCATTTATACTCTGTGAAGAGTTTGATGTACTCGTCTACATAACAGATATCATGTAGTTCTAGGCTATATATAACTTGTCTATATTTTTTTGCCTTCTCGTGCTCCATTCCTTCGAAGTAGCCAACTCCAGTGAAACAGATTTTAAAGAATTTAGCCATCTTATGCACAATTGCTTTCAGGGATTCTCATGCTATAACTTCTTCCTCGGTACTGGGTCTGAGAGTTCCCAGACAATTTTAGCTGATCCTTCCAGACTCATATTAAGGAATAATATGAATCATTCTTTGCCTAGATCCAGCGTTCCTGCTGCTATTCTCATTGCTGAAGCCCAGTTGTCAATAAGAACTTCTCACTTTTTAAAATCAATGATATCCATGTTGAGCATAAGTCCATATGGCGTTGATGTATGTCTGGCCTGCGGGAACGACTTCTTACTACAACTGGGGGATCTAAGTATGCTCCCGTGGTAAAAGCATCTTGGTGGGGGGCATGCTTTGATCTCCTTCGGGTGGTGGATTATGTGACTCAAAACTCTCTTGTGGTGGAAATCGAGGAATTACACCAACTTGATTTGTTTTGAAGTCTACGAGATTTAATCCTGCAAACGAATCAACAAGATCTCGTAGATCTTCCAGGTTGATTCTTTCCATGTTTGAAATATTGGATCTCCTCGTATGTCTGCAATCATTTTTCAATCTCCGTCAAAGGCCTTCAGACCTCCACTGCTTTCCCTTTTTAGTGTAAAAGGGGCTCCGTTCCATTGGACGGTGGTAACCATCGTCCTTTCTTTCTTCTTGAAGAATTTGGTCGTGACTCCAACTCCTTCACTCGGGTTTGAACATCTCGAAGGTTTTCAAGAATTTCCTCCTGATGTTTAATCATTATCTCCATCTGACTCTGAATCTGATGGATCTGTACAAGGACACGGTATTGTAAGTATCTGTTAGGAATCCGATCAAGCAAAACGCAGCGGAAAATAAAACTGGATTCCTACCAAGGACCTATACAAAGTAAATCGAGATTTAATAGAATCATACCCTTGTAGCGTGTTTGAAGCCGAATCCTCGATGCTAAACCACAAGTCACGAACTAAGATTTTCACCTTTGTCTCTACGGTATCCACACGATCAAATCGAAAGGGATGTTAAAGAACAAGTTGCTAGACTTGTTCTTCAACCGAAACCGAAAACCACACACGGTTCACTAGCCTATAAACGGCGGCCGAAATCCGAACTTGGCGGCGGTGGTGGTGGCCGTGGGTTCTAGATTAGAGGCGGCCGAAAGCTTTTTGTGGTTGAAGGATATTAGGTTATGATACTAACTCTTTTTCATTCCATTATCTCTAATGACCTAATATACATCTAGTATATGATTTAATTAAGGGCTTTCAAAAAGCCTTATTTGGCCCATAAACCAATTTTAATTAAATCCACACATATGTTATAATTAAGACTCATCTTAATTAAATTAATTCATCCAATGAACTTAATCTCCCTTTATCGATTTAATCTTTTGTTCGAACCAATAGGATCTTGCAATGTTGGTAGTGACATAAAATCTAATTTTATGTCACAAGCAATGAGCTGTATCTAGCAACACATCAAGGCTACCCAAATTACAAGAATGTCATTGACTCGACATAACCTATGGACTGTGATAATATTAACCATGTAACTTAATCCCTTTGTCCAATGTGTTTAGATTGACAACGAGTCATGGAATAGTCATACTCGTATATTCAATCTTTTATTTCTTGATCCCCAAGTAGAACTAGAATAAACGAATAAGCTCGATATCACATATCGATTTATTCAAGCATGGCCATGCATTTTAGTCTCACTTGATCAAGGGCCCAAACACTTCTCCTGTTATATAGGAGGGACAAATCCTATCTCGATCAATCAACATCCCTCTACATAATTCGTAGTGTATCCAATAGTTGTCTTTATAGTTTACCATGTTACAGGTAACGTTTGACAATATCAAGATACATAACTCCTTATGTTGGGATCTCAGATGATCTCAAGTCGTAAGGATTACATACACTATTATCACTATGAGAATTGCTTATGACACTCATATAACTATCCATGTAGCATTCTCATGGTGGGTCTGTCCAGTAGATTGTTCTCTAACATGTACCCATGTGTTGATTCGATATCTCATATCCATGAACAATTCATCAATCAAAACATACTAGTCTCAATGCATTATCATTATCTCGATTCATGATAATACTTGACTAGGGACAATCTTTAAGAACAATACAATATTATTCTAAGGACATTAACTTATATATCAATTCATATTACACAGATATTCGAATAATATATAATAATGAATTGCCATTAATAAAACCATAATACATTGTATGTCATAAACAATCACCTAATGAGTTGTCTTAGGGCATATCCCAACAGTATCCATAACACTGCACCATTTTCTGGATCTCTCTAAGTTATAGGGATATCTTAGAAGTATCCGGCTCGATTTCTCGAAATGTTGGTTCTCCCATCCTATTCGTTCGTTCCGGATCCTGTTGGATTGTTTGGATCTGGATCTTCTTCCTGAGCTTCTGATAACTCGAACTGAAGTTTGAGGTTCATCCTTAACTTATCTTGTTGTCGATACTGGTATATGCTAGCTGGGCTAGCGCCGACCTCTTGTAAGCTTTTTCATTTCTGGTTGAAGCGTTTAGCTTCGTCCAGATATTCTTGATTTAATTCTTCCAATATTTTGGAAGTACCACATGTATGATTGACACTTCGAACAATAGTTCGGATCCATATTCTCGTGTATTGCCTCATCCATTTAGATAATATTAATATTCAAAATATTATTATAATAATTTCAAAATAAACATAGTCTCTGATATCATTTTAAGCTACGATCGGGGTTATTAAAAAAATGAAAAACTTTGGGTCAAATTTGAAAATTATTTTGAACACTATGGGGTATCAAGTAAATAATCCATTTACAACTTATAAGGGTAAGTTGGTAATGTTATGTGGGGTAGAGAGTTTTAAAATGAAAGTTATATTGAGGAGTTAAAATATAGAATATTTGATAAGAGGAGTAAAGTTAAAAAAAGTTTAGGTTTAGGGATTTCACGAGCTTACCCCATAAATATGTATAATATCAAAAAAGGTAATTATTAATTTACGCTAATAATTATTAAAAAATTAAATATTTATTTTAAGATTGTGAACAACTGAAATTACAAAATAATTTGAATTTAACATTAGAAGACTTTTTTTTTATATCATGGGGATGATGATTTTGAAATGTTATTTACAAGACTCAAACATGAATCTTTTTTCCCAAAATAGGATGGTGACTACCCATAAGGTTAGTCTCAGGAGTCACATTAGAGATGCACAACCCGTTTAATCGTGCTGGCAAAGTTTGAAAATGGGTCGTGCCATGCCGGCCCGTTTCCACGAAAGGCATGGGCCCATTTAAATTTATTTATTTATATTTTTTGGTTTTACCGATCGATCGGCACTTTATTTATTTTTTTGGCTTTACCGATCGATCGGCACAATAGTACCGATCGATCGGTAAAGCTAAACATTGAAATATAATGAATATATTGCTTCGAATGCTACATATCGATCTACACGTATGATGCGATCAATCGGGAACATAAAAAAATTCGTGCCAACCGACCGTGCCGGTGCCTAAACCGTTGGCCCGGCCCGACACGACACGGTATCGACACGGGCTGTGCCTGTACGGTCCGTGTTGTTCCATGCTCGTGTCGGGTCTCATGTCGTCCGACACGTTTCACATCTCTAAGTCACATTAGATCGGCCCATCACTGTATCGCCACAAGCCGTGCTACACAGCTTGTGGCGTGACGTGCTCATGTCGAGCCTCATATCGTTCGGCTTGTTTGACACCGCTAAGTCACAAAATGACTTTTTGTTATAGCTCAAGTACAAACTAAATTTGAGTATGTGTTTACAACATGTATCAGACTATCAGTTAGCATGTTTACGTTTATCTCAATAAAAAGTACGGACGTTTATGTGTACACACCAAAATCCTATTTCGTGTCTGACAAATCTAGTATTTCTCTCTCTAATTCTCCCTAAATTCCACCTTCGAGATCGAGTTTCTCTCTAATTTTTTTTGTTAAAAAAAATCTGCATGGGCAGTTCTCAAAATAAAATTTCAAAATTAGGGTAAATATCTACAGATTATGAGAACGCGGGTGACAAGATGTAGTGTCCGTGGGACTCTAGGTGTAATTTGATAGGGATTCAAGAGTTTTCATCGTAACTGTAGAATTGCTGTTAGGGCTTTTTCGTTACGCATGAAGGGGACGCTAGATCGAACGAAGGTGGTGGTGCGGCATTTGCCGCCGACAATTTCTCAGTCGAATTTCATCGATCAAATAGATTTTCGCTTCTCTGGCCGCTATCGTTGGCTTTTATTTCGGCAGGGCAAGTCAAGGTTAGTTTTTGGGGTTTTTTTTTATGAGTTCGTGGTTTTATGTTCTTTCGTCTTAACATCAATCGTGCTTGTTGGAATGATATTTGTGTATTCGTGGGTTTTGTTGTAGAAGTTCTTTTCTTTAGTTACTCATAACGTGCCCAAGTTTTTAGTTAATTCAAAATTAAGCAGGATGCAGGTTGGCATTTGAGTCATTACCTGATAAATGTGAACTTCTTTGGGGGGGGGGGGGGGGGGGGGGGAGTGGTGGTGGTGGTGGTGGTGGATGATTCTACGGATTTAGCAAGATTGAACTAGTTTTTTCCTCTTTTTGGTGTGAGAAAGAGTTCTTATTTATTTCTGTTACGATCGAGTCGCATTAGCATAGATTTAGTTTCATGGTCTTGGGTGGTTGGAATCGAGATTGCTGTTTTCTAGTTTTGTTGTTATCTGCCATTTATGTTTCCCTTTTTGTTTTGTTGCTCATATTGATTGAGCTAAAGGAAATGTTCTCGTGTTTGGCACTGTCTCAAGGTGATATGCAATTATTTTACCATAAAGTCTTTTGCTTCTTCCTTGGAAATTTGACTGCTGGGACAAATGTTATTAAGGTATATTTCAATTATAAGGTTATTACTTTTGATTTTTGGAGTTTTATGCTCAGTTGCTTATAATATTACAATACTTATTATGGGAAGGTTGTGATGATGTCTGTTGTTGGATTCTTATACCGGCTTTTGAATGTGCCATGCGGCATTCAGTGGGACATTAGCTACACAAAAGATATCCGTTCAATACATTTTGGTGTGATTTATGTTTTTATCTTTCAGGAATTTAATGACCGTTTATCGTATGGTACAAAATATATTTCTGTAAAGGATCTTCTTTTATCACTAAATTTCTTTGCCAGACCATATTTATTGAAAACGAAGGTGCGCTAAGTAGCCCACGTGTCTTAGAGTTTAGGCACAAGGTGTTAGATGAGTTGCACACTTTATCATAGCTTTACTGATTAAGGTATAGTATACTAAAATCTAGATAATTTGATCTCATATTTTCCAATATGTACTGTTCAAATTATCGAAGAACAAATGAACAACTATTCATTGTCCAAAAAGCAAAATGAATTACTATTACATTGGATATTACCTGGATCCTTATATTTAAGGTGCACTTAAACGATGCCTCGATTCCCCAAAAATGGCATCAGGGTGTGTGCTTCACAGTCAAGGTGGATTGAAACTTTGCACAAGATCTGAGCCTCACCACCTTGAATCTAGGCGAGCGCCTTGTGGACTTATAAGGACTGTACGCCATCTTTGAGTTCGCATCTTGGACTGGCTTTTCGGAAAATGGGAAGATTTTCTTACTATTGTAAATTGGGAGATATTTGTTTGTAGATCTGCAGGGCCTCTACCTTCGGTTTGGAGATGTGGGATGAAAGGGAAAAAAATGGTGCTGCAACTTAATATGCGACTTCCTAGATGTGGGAAATGACAACTGTTGAGGAGTAAACTTACGATTTTCATTAACGTTTTGCCATTGTGTGCACACATGCTATTTTGTCATTTATTTCGCTGACAAGTGAATTGGAATATATATATTTCGCTGACAAGTGAATTGGAATATATATATTTCGCTTTTGAACAATTGCTGAAGTATTCGGAAAGATTCCATATATTGGTTCTTTTCTGTTTGTAATAATTGTTGTGCCAGTGAAAACATATTTTTTTCCCTTTGTCATTCAGACCTACGTCATTCTCAATTGGAAAGTTGAGGACTGTATTTGAAATGTGGTGTTTCCACTTTGAGAATACTGTTATTGAGTTCTTCCTTGATGTTTGAGATTGCATTTATTAGAAAAGGTTTGCTGAAATAATGATTTGTCCCACTATTTAAAAACAAAGAGGTTTGTGCCGAATTGTTGCATTCACGAGGAAGTCCCCAATCACCATATGTAATTTACTTCATATTTTACCACCCCCTCGGTTTTGCCACTTTGAACTTATATATTTGCTTTTGCAGCCAGAAGCATACAGCATATTCAAGAGCGAGCATCGACTTTAACAAAACAGATGATGTGCTAGAGTTTGCTGAGTTTTTTAATGGCCATGTTTTTGTCAATGAGAAAGGTAATGTTTGTCGGCATTTTTGAAGATGTTCATAAGATGGCTTGATATTAATTATAGAAGTATGGATTTTTGGGCTTTTACTCGCTCATCTTATTGCTGCATCATGGTTGACTTTTTTGTTTTGTTTGGTTTTGCTTATTCTTTTGTTTTGTTTGTGTGAAAATTAATCAAAATATGTATTAACTGGATGTTTAACCCTGTTTTTCATTTCTTTCAGGGACTCAGTATAAAACAATTGTTGAGTATGCCCCTTCACAACGTGTTCCAAAGAATTGGTCTAAGAATGATGGTCGCGAAGGAACTATATTGAAAGGTAATCTTTTGTCTGCTTGTTGCACGTGTCATATGTTCCATCTCTGTATAAAGGTAGTTTCAGATGCTGATTGTATATGATTGATGGTGTCATCATCTTATCACTTCCAACCCTGCTTTTTTTGTTGAGAAAACGTGTAGATCCTGAATATTTGGAGTTCCTTGAAATTCTTGCAAAGCCTACTGAGAATCTTCCCAGTGCAGAGATACAATTGGAGAGAAAGGAAGCAGAACGAGTAGGTCAGTTTAGATTCTTCTGTAGCATATACGTAGTTAGAATTAAATCTGAAACCGACAAGTATTGTACTATTCAGCGGAAAACATGTCTCAGAGTAACATCTTCAGTTTTTTAGTTAAAGCAAGTTCACATTTTCTTTTAGGTGCTCCAAAGGATATTCCTATAGTTACCCCTTAATGGACTATGTGCGTCAGAAAAGAGCTGCTCGGGGTGGAGCTCGGGTAGGAAATCTTATCATCGATTGCAACTGGATATTTCTTTCTTATTTTGACACATATAACTGCAGTTGATTGCTATTTGAAAACGAAGCGATTTGTTTTCTTAAATATTTCTTGGTGTTGCACTAGAGCATCATCAAGCTAGGTGTTTCCTGGCACCTTTTCTGGAAACTGTCTCCTGGCCTTTTTGACATCTGCCAATTTGACTATTTTGCTTTCTCAGTGATCACAGTTGTTCATACTATAAATTTCTGTGTCTTGTTGACAAAGGTGCATAGCAACGCAGCAGCAGGTGGCAGTGATTTGATGTTCCCCTTACCCCATCTTTGTGCGCGTGTGTGTGTTCTGTTATGAACAAACATTGTTTTATCCTCGGTGGAACAATTATATGGTTGATGGAATTTGTAGCTTTGATTTCTCTTGTTTACCTCTATGTTAAGAGAAGTGTTTTATCTAATAACGAATGAGGAGAATGCTTGAGTTAATGTTAACCTTTCAGGGATAGAGAGAAATCATCTGTATGGTTTTGTTACCCCCCCCATTTCGTGGATCTTTTGAGATAATTTGTAAACACGCCATTTTATTGCCATAGAGAACCATTTTCAATGGAAAGCCAACGAGAAGAGTCAGTGGAATGCTCTCTCAGGAAACGGGCTCAGGATCTTCAAAAGGCGGCTCCCAAAAAAAGAAACTTCCACCATGGTAGATTTTTTCTCTCTGTTTTTTTTTTTGAATGTTATTGGAGACTGCTAATTATGATTGTTCATAGAGATTTTGTTTTCTCATTGCTTGACATCTGGAATTTTTATTGCTGATGCTTGTTTGAATGTGCCATTTTATACGCTGGTGGTCATTTTCTTATTTTCATGAAAGTGACACTGCTCGATGTTAATTGATCTGTCACTTTTAAGTTATTGCTCGTATCTGTCGATGGTTAACATAAGCAATAATTGTGACATCAATATCATATTGGGAGATGGTCCCTGGAACTCAATCTGCAATTTTTCGGGGGGGTTACTGTTAATAGCTTGCCAAATGACTTAGTGCTTATGGACCAGCTTTAATACTTTGTTATTATTTGCAAGTTTGTTTTGCTATATTTGTTGGTATGTACTGTTATAAGGCATTGGTAGGAAGGCAGTTTTGATGCTGTGATTGGCATTGTTTATCATTTAATAATTGTCATTCAACTGAATTTTTTGCAGTACGTGTTAAGGGACCAGCTCAAAGGGTTGGCAAGGACAAAATCATCTTCCATACCAGTTCTAAACAGGGATGAGCAACAACTCTTGAACAAATCTGTCAATTCAGCTGCAGTCCCTGGAACTGATTCATTGGAAGGGGAAAGATCGTAAGATTCAATGCAGTTTCATATATTATGATGATTTTTTTAGTAGCCTGCCACAGTCTGTATATACTAAGATCTGAAAATCGGTACTAGATTATCCTGGATGATATTATTTTAATTAATGTCCTTTTTTTATTTGATTTTTCCTATCGTAAGATGTGAACTTGGTAGGCTTCTTTCTGATTTTCTCAGGCTTTGTATAAGTTTTTGTTTTGGATGCACGACTTCTTTTATATAGCTGATCTAGTCCATCATGCCTAGGGATCTTAACCTGTTGTTCGCTATATGTGATTTTCTCTGGGAATACTGGACAATAATATGTTGGGTAGGTTACCAAGTCTCTCAGAACACTACATCCAGAACCTGTTTCGACTGTGCTTTTGTGAACAATTTTCCTGTTACTCTTTTGAAATTCTGGAGAGCAGAGGATAGACGACTTGGAGTTCTTAGCTTCTGTTCTACAAACCAAATGGAAGCTCCATAAACTGAAACAAAGAATATCAATGAAGTATGCTTATAAAGCATTAGACTTCCAGGAATTCGTTGAAGTAGGAAGTATACACCTCACCTCTTCTTGATTCCACATGTGTGCTGTTGATATGTGGTGATGAGTTTGTTTGTTTATCATTTATGCTCTATTCTCTACGCATTGTAAGCAGAAGTATAAACCTCATCTCTTCATTTTTTTTTTCAGGCAAATCCTAATAAAATATAAATAAGTACCGGAGGTACTAAAGAGAGTCATACAAAACAACTAAAAACATAACCACAATGAAACTCCTACTTAACCTCATCTCTTCATTGATTTCACGTACTTGTGCTGTTGATATGTGGTCATGGTTTCGTTTGTGTATTCATCTGTATTTTGTTTATTCAAGTCCATTTCTTTTAAGTTACAGGTTTTTACTCGTATTATTTCCATTTTCTCATGTTTTGAGCAAGTTTGGAGTTTTCTACCTTTTTTGCAGTCCTGCATATTGGTTTTTATCAAATGCTAACGTAGATTTTCCTTTGAGTCCACCAACTTTTTAAGTAAATTATTGGAGTCTGGCCAACTGTTACATATTGGATCCTTTTTGCAAATTTTCTTGTTTTGCATTTTACCAATGTCTTACACATTGTTTTAGGCGGCTCGGGTTCCTCTGAAATTGGGAAGCAGAAAATCTTACTTCTGAAAGAAGGAAGGAAGAGAAGGAAACCTCTAATGTAAGCCTTCTATCGTTTTCTGTTTAGATTGTGTATTAAAACGTGTGAGAACAAAAAAATTATGTAAATATCAGATATAGATGCTTTCTGCCATTTGTTGGGGTTTATTGAATTTATGGTTGTGCCTGCAACTATGAGCCATCTTTTCAGAAGTTTTGAATGGAGACATTTTTCTCTTTTGTATCATATCATCTACACGAATTTTTTTTTTAACTTACAGTTTTTTGGCAATAATGGAATTGTGGCCAGAAATGTAAAGGAGGTAGAAATTCTATTTGTATTGAAAAGCAACCTGCAAAAGTTCCCTGGGGGAG
>CAJQUN010000059.1:2172554-2347957 GCA_907163345.1 Haberlea rhodopensis | reverse complement strand
TGGCATTATTCTTGGGCAAGTGGTTGATCGATGGCAAATGATCTTGCAATCAGTACAAAAATCTGGCTCATTTTCAAATCTGATTTCCAAGTCCAGTTCTAACCCCCCGGAAGGAGGTTGGCACACTACGGACCAAAGGGACTGACATGTCTACATCAAAGAGTGCACGGGCATATGAACGGGCGTGCCTTTGTGGTAGTGAGTTCATCAGTGTGAATAGGCTTGCCCACATAAAGATAAGATCCGGCTTAGTGCTTTTTGCATTCCAGCATAGTGGGGGCAGCCCCAGTAGCGTGACCCACAGTGGAAACACGAGTCATCTCTTTGTCACTGAAGTCAAAACAAAGTAGGCATTTTTTTCAGAATTAAACCACGCCCATATACATTGTAGGGACCCCCATTAAGCACTTTTTCCAAGTCAGAATTTAGAGGGAACTTGAATATAAGCCAACGGCTGAGGTGAGAGTGATAGATGGGCTAACTCCCCAAGACATACAAATTTCCTTCAGGGCTCGGATCCCAGGGAATTTACCGGCAAAGTAACCCACTAAAGCAATGTGCAACCATCGAAATGTCATCCACTTCCGAGATAGGGACAACTGCATTTGCCATCAAGTATATCAGTCTAACTGAGTGGTGTGAGATTTGGCCCACTCCGGGTTAGTTTTTGAAGTCAACGTGCTTAGTCCAAGGGTTTAAATCATCCAACTTGGGCTTAGTCAAAACAGGGGCCATACGAGGAGCATTATCACGGATGCCTCGAATTGATTGGCCAATTTTAGTTGATGTGTCCGAGACCCTAGCTCCCCTCTGCCAGGGGCTGCTGCAAGCAATGAGGAATGAAGGGTGTACGAAGCATCTAACCCAGGGGAGCCAGGCATGTCAGCCGAATACTAGTATCATCTTCCCCAAGGTGATTGAACCACTTTCTGATCCACTGTCCGAGAATAACTGGTGCTGACCAATACCGCAAAGCCCTGAGGGCGGAAAACCACCCGGCTGGTGGAACTTATGCTTATTGCTCTTGCTACCCATTGGAAGTTGTTGTGAGATACTCATTGAGGCAATAAAGCAAACACCTGATGTGTGCTCAATGCCAAGAACTCTCGAACCAGAAGAAGAGTAGAAATAAACCAGAAAAATTCACCACCCCGTACACATAGAACAACAATTGAATGCCTCTGAACCACCCTCAGCCACTTAGGAACACAATATAGCAAAATCGAAAGCTCCAAAAAAAAGGTGCAGAAAATCGCAAAAAGCGATGGTGCGATAGTTGTGAAGCCAGAAACTAAGCAAGGAAAATCAACCCAGATGCACAAGGCTAGCAAAAACTATGTGGAAGCCATCCACAATCACCAAATAAATTAAAGCCAATGACGTACTAGATGTGAGGGAAATTCCAGCGCAAAGCGCAAACAGCGAAGGAAGCTAGGATTTGAAACCCACGATCAGATTTGAGTTTAGTGGGATCGAAGCTTGTGTAATGATTATCCAATGCAATGATGTATTCAGAAATCCAAATGCAAGAGTCCGAGGAATCGAGCAACATCGAAGTGAAAATGGTTTCAGCAGAACAAAGGCGCCATCGCATTGCTAGATAGATGGGAGAGCATTTCTCTCTCTAACCAAAGTTACTGAGAGCGACTGAGAGCTCTTTCTTTTTTTTTTTTTATCAGTAAATAAAACATGTATTACATCAAAAAGTCTAGAAATATTACAACTATAAAGATTAACCAAATAAAGCGAAAACCAAATATAGCAACAACTAACCTATGAAAACCATACATTCTATGCCAAAATTAGAATGTTTAAACATCGAAAAACATGTACCTGTATCTTATGGAATGTTCGATAAGCATCTATCATCTTCCCTTCGAATAGCATCAGATTCCTAGATTGCCAAATCTGGTAAACTGTCGCTCCAAGTGCTACCATACGGGTTGTGGCCTGTTGGGGCTTCCATCATACTGTTTCTTGAACCATTTGAGTGCACTTTTTAGAGTAGACATCTCCCGCCTCATCCTTAGCCAATTCCGCACCATGTCCCATAATGTTGTACTGTACGGACATTTGAAGAACAAATGGTCATGCGAGTCAAGTCCGTTCAAGCAAAGTTTACAAGATTTGTCTTGAACATAGAAAAGCCGATCTGAAGTCTGCAGCTTCCCTAGGATCCCCAACCATAAAGTGAATGCATGCTTGGGTAATATGCCACGCCTCCAAACAATGTTGGACCAAATAACCCTATTAGCCACGGCTTAAAGAAACCGTAGGCACCATTTGTTTTTTCACCCCCAAACCATTTGAGTAAGGATTCTGCAACGCAGTCAGGCTCCCCAATCCCGGATATAAGTTCATCGCGAATTAAGAGGATGCGCTTAATCAGAGGCGAGTCCGTTTGGTAGCACTTGGAGCGACAGTTTCCCCAGATTTGGCAATCTAGGAATCTGATGCTATTCTAAGGGAAGATGATAGATGCTGATCGAACATTCCATAAGATACATGTATATGTTTTTCGATGTTTTAAACATTCTAATTTGGTGTAGAATGTATGGGTTTTCATAGTTAGTTGTCGCTACATTGGTTTAAAAGGTAGCTTTATTTGGTTAATCTTTGTAGTTGTAATATTTTCTAGATTTTTGTTGTCGTAATACATGTATATTTACTGATAAAAAAAAAGAAAAGAAAGAGCTCTCAGTAACTTTGGTTAGAGAGAGAAAAAAGCTCTCCCATCTCTCTAGCAATGCGATTGCGCCTTTGTTGCTGCTGAAACCATTTCACTCGCGTTGCTCGATTCCTCTGGCTCTTGCATTTGGATTTCTGAATACATCATTGCATTGGATAATCATTACACAAGCTTCGATCCCATTAATCTCAAATCTGATCGTGGGTTTCGAACCCTAGCTTCCTTCGCTGTTTGCGCTTTGCGCTGAGATTTCCCTCACATCTGGTACGTCCTTGGCTTTAATTTATTTGGTGATTGTGGATGGCTTCCACATAGTTTTGCTAGCTTTGTGCATCTGGGTTGATTTTCCTTGCATAGTTTCTGGCTTCACAAACGATTTTCTGCACCTTTTCTTTGGAGCTTCGATTTTGCTATATTGTGTTCCTAAGTGGCTGAGGGTGGTTCAGAGGCATTCAGTTTGTTCTCTGTGTACGGGGTGGTTGAATTTTTCTGGTTTATTTCTACTCTTCTTCTGGTTCGAGAGTTCTTGGCATTGAGCACACATCAGGTGTTTGCTTTATTGCCTCAATGAGTATCTCACAGCAACTTCCAATGGGTAGCAAGAGCAATAAGCATAAGTTCCACCAGCCGGTGGTTTCCGCCCTCAGGGATTTGCGGGTGTTGGTCAGCACATGTTATTCTCGGACAGTGGTTCAATCACCTTTGGGGAAGATGATATTAGTATTTCGGCTGACATGCCTGGCTCCCCTGGGTTAGATGCTTCGGACACCCTTCATTCTTCATTGCTGCAGCAGCCCCTGGCAGAGGGAGCTAGGGTCTCGGACACATCAACCAAAATTGGCCAATCAATTCGAGGCATCCGTGATAATGCTCCTCGTATGGCCCCTGGTTTGACTAAGCACAAGTTGGATGATTTAAACCCTTGGACTAAGAACTTTGACTTCAAAACTAACCGGAGTGGGCCAAATCTCACGCCACTCAGTCAGACTGATATACTTGATGGCAAGTGCAGTGTCCCTATCTCGGAGTGGATGACATTTCGGTGGTTGCACATTGCTTAGTGGGTTACTTTGCCGGTAAATTCCCTGGGATCCGAGCCTGAAGGAAATTTGTATGTCTTGGGGAGTTAAGCACATCTATCACTCTCACCCCAGCCGTTGGCTTATATCCAAGTTCACCTCTAATTCTGACTTGGAAAAAGTGCTTGATGAGGGTCCCTACAATGTATAGGGTGTGGTTTAATTCTGAAAAAAATGCCTACTTTGTTTAATTTCAGTGACAAATAGATGACTCGTGTTCCACTGTGGGTCACGCTACCGGGGCTGCCCCCAACATGCTGGAATGCAAAAGCACTAAGCCGGATCTTATCTTATGTGGGCAAACACATTCACACTGATGAACTCACTACCACAAGGCACGCCTCTCATATGCCCGTGCACTCGTTGATGTAGACATGTCAGTCCCTTTGGCCCGTAGTGTGCCAACCTCCTTCCGGAGGGGTTAGAACTGGACTTGGAAATCAGATTTGAAAATGAGCCATATTTTTGTACTGATTGCAAGATCATTGGTCATCAATCAACCACTTGCCCAAGAAATAATGTCATCGGAAAAAAACTATGGAACGCCCTATATCACATCCTAAGGGGGAAAAGGCTGTACGTCCACTGAAGAAGCATTCCAAAATATGCACTGATGGTGTACTTGATCATGACCATATAGTGGATAGTATTAACACCAACATGACAGACTCGTCGCACCAGTTCCGAGCTACCACTTCTTGTACAAAGTCTACGGGGCTCTCAAGTGCCAATGTATACAAACTCCAAAAATGCAAGGCTCCCAAGCATGATGCCTCTACTCACACAGTTAAGGCTCCAAAAAAAGTGATACCGATAAGGGTGGACAAGACACACGGGCAGCCTACTGATCGAACCACTTGCCCAAGAAATAATGCCATCAGATTATGGTCAACTTATCGAATTTTTTGGCAAGATTCTTAATGGCGTCACTAAATTTCAATGAAGTGTGGTCGTAGCTGGTATTCAGCACTTAGCAAACTATTTCCTCTTGAAGCACCTCGGAAATGCAACGGGAACGGAAGTGCTGCTCAAATGTATTAAATATCTAACTGTGTTTCTCTAATATCTCTCTTTCAAAATTGCATGTGCTTCTGTGTCTGTACTTTATGTATTTTTGTTATTGGTGTGCGCTTGTCGTGTACGCTCAAATTAATCATTCTCGGTTAATAACAGTATAAGAATGTAGTAGTAGCGTGAGTAGACATCGATCCCACGAGTAAGGATGTATCTTTTGTAACTTTTGCAAAACAAATAAAAGGGGGGTTTTGAAGTTTATTTAAAATCTAAAAGCTATTACACTATTTGTGCAAGAATAAATAAGCTGACTTAAATTATGAGATAAATGTGATTCTTGGCTTTCGATCGCTTATAATTGAGGTATACTATCTGATCATTGATTTTTCATATAAGATCAACTTTCATATGAATAATCATCATTGGACGTTCAATTCCTATGTAAATTCATATCTCACCTTATTTTTAGTTGTTTGGACTCGTTCCTAATCAAGTATTTAATTAATCACAAACTAATTATGTTTTTGTAACAGCGGAAGATTATTTAAAATCATGCCAACAAGTGGCTCTAAAACTTTCGGCATGACCTCCCGCACGAGGGACATACCAAAAAAAATGAAACACAATAATAATATCATATACAGAAAGAATACCTAATACCATAGCATGCATCATAAGTATCCAAACACATAATCCGTACTAAAAATAATTTACATCATATCATATCATGCACAATAAGTCTCCAGCAAACATTTCATACTCAAAATATTTACATAATACCATCAGCAGTAAGTAAAAGCTAAAAATCACTAATATTCAAGACTAAAATTAAATAAACTCAATTTACATAATTATACGATCCATGACACACCCTGGTATAATTTAACTATCCTACGACTTGGAAAAAGACAAGAAACAACCTCAGGTAAGATTTCAACGAGTATTCTTTCTTTGGGTCCTGGTTACTTATAATACCTGCTATTTCCGCACACAAAGACAACAACAACCCTCTTGTGGGTGAGCCCAAAGCCCAATATTGAAACGATCAAGTAATTACAACATGTATCTATAAAATAAAATGTGATAGATGATGTAATGCATGTAAGGTACAATGAATCGAATCTCAAGATACCAATTATCGGAGTCCAAATAAGGTATCATAAATCAATATCAAGCTCGAATAGGCCGTCGACACGCTCGTCGCTACGGCATCTCTCTCAGTCGAGCCATCGGTGGTCCATTGTCTCTCGTATCTAGACGACGTCGGCACACTCGTCACTACGACATCTCTCAGCTCACTCTCTCCGCCGAATCATCGGCACTCGGTGTGCCCACATCCAGACACGCATCACAGATACCAACGAAAAGATATAGGTGTCAACGAAAGAGTCGATATGATCACCATGGCGTTCTCAATGGTCCACGCGTGTCAGTGCATCATGCAATATCATAATCTCATGTGATACATCTCAATATCGATTGTATATTTATCAAATGATGTGTGTTAACAAAATATTTATTTTCATACATCGATATGCCAATTATGATGCTATGAATGCTCCTAATTCAATTAAAATCGCATAGCCAAGTAATTTCACGTAATTCATGTAAGTTCAGCAAATCATGTATCAAATAATACAGATATCTGTCGTATGTTACCGATCGCAACATACCTATTTTTAGTTGTCCAATCTCGATATCTTTAATCACATCAATGACCTTTCAATATGGAATTTAACAAGATGTACACAATTTTAAATATCCGTTCAATCATACTATGTCATTTAAATTGTTAAAAACAAGTAATTAGAATCATCATAATTCCAATTCGTATTCAATTTCCTTACATGTTTAAACCACATTCACTAGCATATTACTTTGATTTCCCCAAGTTCGTGCAATTCATTTCATGAGGTTTTCAGTACTTTAAGGAAAAATACTTAGTTTCCTAATCAACTCTGGTGAAATCATAAAGCCAATCAATAGTTCGAAATTCAATACTTTCCATTTCAATCACATCCATTTGCATTATTCAATAATATTCATTACTTGAAAACTATCTTAGTTTGAACTTGGTTATTACATAAATGATATGAATCCAGTACTGGAATCATCAACTAAACCCCACATCGACTCAATCATGCTAAAACATGTACCTAGACATGCATTACACTCGCACAAGCACCTTATAACGGTAGATTTCCAAACATGCATCTATTTTCAAACATACACATCATCTTTAAGATAGAAACATAATGAAAAGCAAGAGCCATTGAGTTTCATGTACTGACCATTCTATATAATTTCTTCAACATTAGATTTCAAAATTCTTCTTAAAACACCAGCATGAAAACCGAATTATTCCCCCACCAAAACAGTAACGAGAAAATATCAAACTCAATCCACAAGCACTGAAATTACATTTCTAATTAATCAAGCTAAAACATGATTTAATGGAGTTAAAAGTCGATTAAGAACAAAATTTAAGCACTTCACCCTCTCTAGCATGAAATTTGATCATAATCCTTAAAACATGCATCGACTAAATCGACCAAACTCCACATGCAATCAAGAACTACATTTCGAATTTAGAAGCTATAAATTCGAATTTACCATAGCGTGAACAATAACGGCGGCCTACATGGCTATTTCCGGTTACTCGAGGCGGCGAGAGGGGCGGCAACTGGAGGGGAAACGCTGGTCTAGGCGAGGGGGAATGTGTTAGACATGCATAGTCAAAACAATATAATATCAAAACGCAGAAATCAAACGGAAATTTGAATAACCCTAAAATTCGTGAACTCACTGTTCTTGGGCGAAATCCGACGAATCTCGAAGCTTTCACCGTCGATTCTTGTTGTGGAAAGTTGCGCCTGAGAGTGAGGTACACGGTGGTAGGTCGGACGCATCGTGAGGTGGTCGGACGGCGGTGAGCGCGCGACTTTTACAGCAGGAGGTCGAGCTGCGCGAGAGAGAATGGAAGGAAAGTCTCGGATCTGATGTGTGTGGGGTGTGAAAAAAAGAGCTGAAATCCACTTTAATAAATTGTTTTAGTCCAATTATGTAGATCGGAATGTCACCGATGTGCTGATAAATTAAATTTACAGTCAACAATTGGGATTTATATCCACTAGTAAAACACACAATTAAATTCTTCATTTTAATAATTTATTTTTAAAATATTATCGAAGTTTGTTTTATCATTTCAAAAATTATCTCTTGTTCCGATTAAATTGTCAATTGATATTCATATTGTCAATTTCACTTCAAATTAATTAATTATTGATAAATTTCCAAATTATATTTAATTAACAGTAAACAGGTCTCGGGGCCTTATATTTCTCCCCCAGTTAAACAGATTTCATCCTCGAAATCTCAAACATAGATTCAGATCAACGCTGAAAGTAGTATATGGATCATAATACACTGCAGGATATATTGATTACAATGGAACATGTATATATCCTTAAGATCCAAAATGCAAACAAGATGTTTGACAAGAATGAGCAATTACAATCTCATCAGACTGAAAGACGTGATAGATTCAATAATATATTCGCAACGAGCAACATGAAGAAATACATCACGAGTGACCGATACAGCTGGTGACATTGCCAATCTATAGGCAATATTTCCAATTCGATCTCGGATCTTGCACAGCCAATGTAACAAGGTGATAGTTTCCCTCGCATACCAAAAACGATTTGTGTCTCTAACGGAGAAATTTTCAGAAACATATGATCACCTATCTGAAATTCTATGGGTCGTCTTCGTTTAGAAGCATAACTAGCTTGACGATCCTGGGCAGCCATCATCTGATATCTGAACAACTGAATATTATCATTCGTTTCTCGTATTTATCAAGTCCAGTCACTAGTTTTTCACCGATTTCTTTATAGGCTAGAGGCGATCTACAACGTATCTCCTAAAAGATTTCAAAAGATGTCAAACCTAAGCTCGTTTGGTAGTTATTAATATAGGAACTTCGATTATCGGCAAGGCTTCATGCCCTCCAAAGTTCAAATTATTCGTCACGATACGTAACATATCATCGATAAACAACAAAGTCGTACTCTATAAGAATAAGTCCGCTCGTAAGGAAAGAAAAGTGCTGACTTAGGAAGTAGATCAATAATGTCCAAACAACATCACAGTCTCTGGGTGATCGATGAATACGGGTCACAAAATCCATAGCCATATGTTCTCAATCCCATTGGGGGACTTTTGAAGCCATGAAGTAACCCTCCGAGTTTCATTCATTTGGTTTAAACTTGTTAACAACCCCAACATTTGACAATGCATCAGTAACGTCTTATCTCATATATCGACATCAGAACTGAGGTCTCAGAGTCATAAGCATCTTTCGTCTTCAGAGTAGATACTGTCTTCACAGTTATGAACTTTTCGAATAATTTTAGAGGTCAAATCAGAATTATCAGGAACACTTATGAATCATTAAGACGTAGAAACTATCGGTAGGTATCTGAAAGCAAGATGGATGTTCTGAAGATACGAGTTCTAAAGATTTCTGAGTTTGAACATCAATACTTTAGGCTTATCTAAGGTTTTGAATAAATTTCGACTCAATTTAAAATGCTGAAACAATGATATAATTTCTGGTATTAGTGAAAAGCTCAGTCAAATGTATAAATATCAGCATGCACTTGGTGCTACGAACATAAGCAAGAACATACTCGTGGACTTTACGACTAAGGACAGTCGTAGCGACATTTGAGTTTCACCATCGTAATCCTTCAAAAAATTCATCAACCTGCGTTGTCTCGTATTCAGATCGGATTGAAAGAATAGATGTTGTAAGTTCTTGTGGTTCGAATAAAAACAAATTTTCCCCCGTATAAATAATGACGTCAAACAGAACATTTGTTACCAGTTCAAAACTATATACAGGGTCTCAAGAAAACAAATTTCATACTCATCTGACCAAACACGGTTTCAACTTTTCTGTGTCAGTTGAGTAATATGTTTAGCCATTTTTCAAAAACTAAACCTTTCGATAAATTGAACATTTGGAATCCCGCTAAACCATAAAACATCGGACCTCATGAACATTGGTAGGTCGTAGGCAGCTTAACACTACTTCGACCTTGGTTGAATCAACAGAAGCTACGTCGAGAAATGTCGTGGCCCTATGAGTATCACTTCGATCATCCAAAATTTCCATTTGGATAGCTTGGCATACAGAATCATTTCCTGATAGGAAACTGAGATATCGGTTACAGATACGTCATATTCTCTTTGGTGTCAGAAGGATTGACATACACAGATTCAGTGGTTAGTCAAAGGACCAAAATTACGCTCATCTGATCAAAGAAATATTTGACTCACTTGAGCTAATCGCATAAGAGATGTGATAATTTCATATTCTTTACTATCGATGGGAAAGGTCAATAGAAGTATCCCGCTAAATAACATGATAGAAAGATTACCATCAAGTGCAATCCACATCCAGGTTGGACATTTACGTATGGAATTTGATATATATGTTTCGGATATTCAACACAGTCTATTTTCATCGTGAAAGACCAATATAATACTCATACTCAAATGACCAATATAATACTCATGTGTAATCACCAGTCGATTAGGAATTGTCAAAAGATTCGACTCACCGAGTTCAAGAAAATATCAAGAATTAGAGTCTCATATGACATAATCATATGTCGATTACCCAAGAGATTTAGGCAGATCTTGGTTTTGGATTGATACCTGATACTATTCAGAGTGCAAAACTTTTAGTAGACGTACAAAATCGTCTGAAAATATTGAATCAAGTAAATGATTAACATAAAACGATCATTATTCAATTTGTCAAAATTCAATACCGAGTCATGATCTCTATAGAAATGTGCTTACAATTCGCGTTGGAAGTATCTTCGAAAGTTTTACAAGCCTAAACATTAACTGTACCACAATGTACAAAGTCTAATCCGAGTTAATATTCAGGTTTATACAATTTCTGTTCTTTAATATACCCAAAATTATCACTCCAGTAAACCTGAGATCCATAATAGTTCCGAGCACGGGTTCGTGTACAACACTGCATCCGCGTGACTTCCAGGCCTGGGTTCGTACCACTTCTAAATTTTCAGAAATTAAACTTTACTTGAAAACGGATTCTATGGTACATTTACGCCAAGTTCGTATTTAATCAGTTCATTAATGGTTTTCAAATATATTGTAACATTTTTAGCATTTATTTAATTATTTTGGTGCATCATTCAAATCATGTCCGGATGTACATCTGTACATTATCTTATTGTATATGTTGATGAGTCGCATCATTTGTGTTTCATCTATGTTATTAACAAATACAACTTAAAAACACAATCATTTTCTTAGAATTAAGATTTCGAATAAATTACAAGTTAAAGCATTACACCTAATTTATTACTTCATCTTAGGCAAATTATGAAGTACCGTAACACAGAAGGAGTTTCGACTTAGACATCTGCCATAAAATTTTACATACTCATATTAATCAATTAGCATCGAACTACTTAATGAAAATAAAAATCTTCTGTAGGTTCGATCATACATCATATACTCATATTATCATTAAATTTCATTTCAAAAATTTGTGATACATGGGAATTCATCCGAAGAATAAGACTTCCCAAAAGTTCTCGATCTATATCTTACATAATCGTATTATCCCAACATGCCATGATATTTCTATACAATTTATTCTTGGTGACAATAACGCACATATATTCCATGTTATCAAAACTAGTATCTAACTATGTTTTCATATAACATATTCATCAGTTCATTCATTTTACTTTTTATAAAAATAAATTGTACTCAAATCTCATTTCGATATAGCCATATTTCATTCTTTTCTAGCATCTCATTGTCGAAATCTAAATGGTTCTATATCCTGGAGATATCTCAATCACATCCAAGGACTCTCATTCATCATTTATCTCATAACTCATTCAACCATGTTATTATCAACAGGTTCCAGAGCAACTTCATTGTTCAAAGATATCTTACTCAGTAAAATTTCATAAAACAGTTTGAATGTCCCATATGATATGCATACTCTTCATTTATATAATCAAATTCATGACTCGCTCAATATTGACAAGTTTCGTAGTGTTCGAGTGTAAACTCTTTCCCTACTAAATTTTATCAAATATAAATAGTAATGCATCGATATCGTGGTCAATATCAATACGACACAACTCAATATACTCAGATATAATCACAGATTGACATCAACTCTTTCACTCCAATTCACGTAAGAGCAAATAGGTCAAATAAGTTTCAAACACAAACTCACATGTTCATTCGTGTCTATTCAAAGTGTACACAAGACTCAAGATAATGGCATTCCTAGTTTATGCTCTGATACCAACTGTGAGAACTCGTTCCTAATCAAGTGTTTAATTATCATAAATGATTATGTTTTTGTAAACAGTGGAAGATTATTTAAAATCATGCCAACAAGTGGCTCTAAAACTTTCGGCATGACCTCCCGCACGAGGGACATACCAAAAAAAATGAAAACACAATAATAATATCATATACAGAAAGAATACATAATACCATAGCATGCATCATAAGTATCCAACACATAATCCGTACTAAAAATATTTATATCATATCATATCATGCACAATAAGTCTCCAGCACACATTTCATACTCAAAATATTTACATAATACCATCAGCAGTAAGTAAACAACTAAAAATCACAAATATTTAAGACTGAACTAAAATAAACTCAATTTACATAATTATACGATCCATGACACACCCTGATATAATTTAACTATCCTACGATTTGGAAAAAGACAAGAAACAACCTCATGTAAGACTTCAACGATTATTCTTTCTTTGGGATCGTGGTTACTTATAATACCTGCTATTTTCCGCACATAAAGACAACAACAGCCCCCTTGTGGGTGAGCCAAAGCCCAATATGCAACGATCAAGTAATTACAACATGTATTTATAAAATGTGAGATGATGCAATGCAATGCAATGTAATGCATGTAAGGTACAATGAATCGAATCTTAAGATACCAATTATCGGAGTAAAAATAAAGGTATCATCAATCAATATCAAGCTCGAACAGGGCGTCGACACGCTCCTCGCTACGGCATCTCTCTCAGTCGAGCCATCGGCGATCCATCGTCCCTCAAGTCTGGGCGACGTCGGCACACTCGTCGCTACAGCATCTCTCAGCTCACTCTCTCCGCTGAGCCATCGGAGAGCCCATCAACCCCATACACGCATCACAGATACCAACGAAAAGATATAGGTGTCAACGAAAGAATCGATAGGATCAACATGATGTTCTCTATGTCCATGCGTGTCAATGCATCATGCAATAACATTATCTCATGTGATTCATCTCAATATCGATGTATATTTATCGAAATGATGTGTGTTAAAAAAATATTTATTTTCATACATCGATATGCCAATTATGAATGTTATGAATGCTCATAATTCAATTAAAATCACATAGCCAAGTAATTTCACGTAATTCACGTAAGTTCAGCAAATCATGTATCAAATGATACAGATACATGTTGTATGTTACCTATCGCAACATACCTATTTTTAGTTGTCCAATCTCGATATCTTCAATCACATCAATGACCTTTCAGTATGGAATTAATAAGATGTACACAATTTCAAATATCCGTTCAATCATACTATGTCATTTAATTTGTTAAAATCAAGTTCAATTTCCTTACATGTTTAAACCACATTCATTAGCATATTACTTTGATTTCCCCAAGTTCGTGCAATTCATTTCATGAGGTTTTCAGTAATTTAAGGAAAACTCTTAGCTTCCTAATCAACTCTGGTGAAACCATAAAGTCTATCAGTAGTTCGAAATTCAATACTTTCAATTTCAATCACATCCATTTGCATTACTCAATATTATTCATTACTTGAAAACTGAACTTAGTTTGAACTTGGTTATTACAGAAAT
The DNA here is from genome assembly GCA_907163345.1 of Haberlea rhodopensis. NCBI lineage: Eukaryota > Viridiplantae > Streptophyta > Magnoliopsida > Lamiales > Gesneriaceae > Haberlea > Haberlea rhodopensis. Next base: position 2,334,204 of record CAJQUN010000059.1, on the reverse strand, counting down.
GATATGATTCCAGTACTTAGACATGACCATGGTTCGTGAACCGCCAGTTGTCGGTTTGGAACCGCCGGTTCGACGGTTCAAAAGAGCTCGACCCTTAACCTTAACCTTCGTAGACAGTTTTAGTTATGGTTCGCGAACCGTCGGTTACGGTTATGGTTCGACCCCTTAAATTTTTAAATTAAAAAAATCAAAATCAAAATTTTATTTAAAAAAATTTAAAATGTACTATAAAAGAATCATAAAAAAAAACAAGGAAATGTAGGGGTGAGAATTTGAATTTTTTAAGTTGTCATTAACTCTCTATATTCATATGAATCATTTAGCAATTTATATGTTGAGTTCCAACGTGTGGGTATGTCTAGTGGAAATTTTTTAGGTCACATGTCCTTAATCTTACAAAACTTACCCATTGTTTCATCAAACTCGATGGGACCACAAATAAGATAGTCATTTTATTTGATTGAATCTGATTATCTAACGATACTAATTACATATGAAATTGGTATGAAACATATACAATTTTGATACTAATTACAAATGATATTGGTATGAAACATTTACAATTATGATATTAATTACATATGAAATTCGTATGAAACATATACAACTTTGGTACTAATTACAAAAGAGTTTGGTATGAAACATTTACAATTATGATACTAATTAAGTATGCAATTGGTATGAAATATATACAATTTTGATACTAATTACAAATGATATTTGTATGAAACATTTACAATTATGATGCTAATTACATATGAAATTCGTATGAAACCTATACAACTTTGGTACTAATTACAAAAGAGTTATGAAACATTTATAATTATGATGCTAATTACATATGAAATTGGTATGAAACATATACAATTTTGATACTAATTACAAATGATATTGATATGAAACATTTACAATTATGATACTAATTACATATGAAATTCGTATGAAACCTATACAACTTTGGTACCAATTATAGAAGAGTTTGGTATGAAATATTTACAATTATCATACAATTACATATGAAATTGGTATGGAAAATATACAACTTTGGTAATAATTACAAATGATATTGGTATGAAACATTTACAGTTATGGTCATATGCAATTGGTATGAAACCTATACAATTTTAGTACTAATTGCAAAAGATATTGGTATGAAACATTTACAATTTTGGTACTAATTACATATGAAATTGGTATGAAACTTATACAACTTTGGTACTAATTGCAAATGATATTGGCATGAAACATTTAACAATCACCCAAATCGCATCACAACCAGAAGATGTTCTTGGTAAATAGGTCACAAAATCCATTGCGATATGTTCCCATTTCCACTGAGGAATCTCTAAACTTAGTAATTCACCTCCTGGTCTCTGTCTTTCTGCTTTTACTTGTTGACAGATCAAACAACGTTTCACAAAGTCAAGTACATCTTGTTTCATGCGTTTCCACCAGAATTGGGTACGCAATTCTTTGTACATTGTCTTTCCTCCATGATGTATACTATCTCTACTACAATGAGCACATTGTAATAGTTCTTGGCGTAGTCCTAATGTAGCAGGTACCACCCAACGCTGTCCATGTTTCAAACTCCCATCACCTGTTATGACAAAATCAGATGTATATCCTTGACTTATCCTTTCTTTCCACTGTTGTACTTCATAATCAGTGCTTTGTGCCGTTCTAATCTTCTCAAAAATATCGGGTTCAACCAACAATGTTGATACCCTAACTGGCACTGTCACTGCCTCAAACTCATATCCCAACGTACAACAAGAAGTCATCAAAGCAGATAATTGAATGACATCATTGGCAGTAGATTGTACCTTTCGACTTAAGGCATCAGCTGTTAAATTAGCCATTCCTGGATGATACTCAATCTCACAATCATAGTCCTTCAAAAATCCATCCATCTCATTTGTCTCATGTTCAACTCTGTCTGAGTGAACAAAAACTTCAAACTTTTATGATCCGTATATATGGTAAAAGACGTACCATATAAATAATGTCGTCATATCTTCAATGCAATTACTATGGCTGCCAATTCTAGATCGTGCACTGGATATTTCATTTCATGTGGTTTTAATTGTCTTGACGCATAGGCCACAACTTGTTTATCCTACATCAATACACAACCTAAACCATGTAATGATGCATCAGTATAAAGAGGAAGCCTTTCCTGTTCTGAGGGAATAATCAACACCGGAGCAGTGGTTAACCGATGTTTCAATTCCTGAAAGCTATGCTCACACGCATCAGACCATCTGAAAGGTACTCCCTTCTGTGTCAGTTGTGTTAAAGGTTTAGCAATATTTGAAAATCCTTCAACAAATCGTCGATAATATCCTGCCAAACCTAAGAAACTACGAATCTCTGGCACAGAAGTATGTGCTGACCAATTTATCACTGCTTCTATCATTTTCGGGTATACTGAGATACCATCTTTTGAAATCACATGTCCCAAAAATCCTATACTGTTCAACCAAAACTCATATTTACTGAGTTTAGCATATAATTGATGTGTTCTCAATAGTTGCAACACTATATGCAAACGTTGAACATGTTCTGCTTCACTCCTAGAATATATCAGTATGTCATCGATAAACACAAAGACAAATTGATCAAGGTATTTCTGAAAAACTAAATTCATCAAACTCATAAAGACAGCTGGAGCTTTAGTCACTCCAAATGGCATAACTAGAAACTCATAATGCCCATAACTAGTTCTAAATGCTGTCTTTTGCACGTCTTCTTCCCTCACATGTATTTGATGATATCCAGATCTCAAATCAATCTTAGAATAGATCATCGATCAACTGATCAAATAAATCATCAATACATGAAAGATGATATTTATTCTTTATTGTTACCTTGTTCAACTGTCTATAGTCAATGCACAGTCGCATTGAACCATCATTCTTCTTGACAAACAATACATGAGCACCCCAAGGTGATACACTAGGACATATGTATCCATTGTCCAATAGATCTTGTAACTGAGTTTTCAACTCTCTCAGTTCAGTTGATGCCATTCGATACGGTGCTCAGGAAATTGCAGAGTTACCAGATAGTAATTCAATTCCAAAGTCCACCTCACGACTTGGTGGAAATCCAGGAATTTCTTCTGGAAATACATCTACATACTCTGCAACCACTGGAATATCCTCTATTCTTCTTTCAACTTTCTTTTCAGCTACATCAATAGCATATATCAAATATATTGTATGTCCACGTTTTAACAAACGTGACATTCGCATAGCAGATATCAACGGAATCTTTGCACGTGATCCATGTCCATAGAAGATCCATTGGTTTCCACTAGCAGACTGAAATCTCACTGTCTTCTGACAACAATCGACAACAGTTTGATATCTATTCAACACATCAATACCCAGAATACAGTTAAATCAGTAATTTCCAAGACAATCAAATCCGCATGTATTCCATACTCGGCATCAAACTGAATAGAACAAGCATCTACAATCTGACAAGTCCTCACAGTAGTTCCCATGGGTGTCGAGACATACATAGCCATCAACAATGGAGACGAGCATATATGATACCGTGTAACAAAAGCTTGTGCAATAAACGAATGTGATGCACCAATATCAATCAAAAGAAAAGCTGGATAAGTAAATAAACTACACTTACCCGCTATCACATCATCAGGAGCTGCTTCTGCTTGCTCCTTGGTCAGTGCATAAACTTGAACTTGAGGTGGTCCTGTTCTCTGTCCTCCACCAGTCCGTGGAACAACATGTGGTCTCTACTGCACTGTACTTTCTGACACATTCCCTCTCATCTGTTGTCCTCCAGCTTGAGGACAATCTCGTATCATGTGTCCTGTTATCCCACATCTAAAACATACTGGACCATCAATGTGTGGACAATCTCTTCTATAATGTGAGCCTCCACAATTAAAACATTTCAGATCTATACTACTACTTCCTTATAATTGTCCTTTGGCATTACTTCCTTTTCGATTATCAAATCTCCTACCACCAAATCTCGAGGCTGATGCACCTCCTCGTGATGGTTTGAATTGACCCCCTATAGGTCCCATACTATCAGATGTAGGTTTATGTGCTTGTCCCACATCCTTGTATGCTCCAGTTCCTATCTCAGCCATCTCTGCCCTAGTCAACGCCTCCTCAAACGAAGTAGGGTTATTAGAAATTACCCTATCAAACAACTCAGGCCGCAATCCCTTTACAAACTGTTTGATTTTGCCTTGGTATTGGCAGCTATATAAGACACATACCTCAACAAAGAGGAATATTGTAGAGCATAGTCAGCTACCTTCATGGTTCCTTGTTTCAGATTGGTAAACTCATATTCTTTCACCTGCCTTACGGCCAAAGAGAAATAGTGCTCCAGGAATAGAGTTCTAAACACATCCCAATCTACAGTCTGTCCCTGCGCTCGTAATTCAATCAATGTTGTTTTCCACCACATCATTGCTTTATTGGCTATCTGAAACTCAACCAATCTCAACCATGCAGACTTAGCACACGGAGCAGACACAAAAATTTGTTCAACACGTTCCAACCATTCTTCAGCCTGTTCACCAGATTCAGTCCCCTCAAATCGAGGTGGTTGGTAACTAAGAAACTGAGTCAATGTCAACTGCCCAGGTAACAAAACATGTTCTACTGGCCCTTGGCCTACTGGTGCTGGTGGTACAACACTGATACCTGCACTTGCATTTACACTCATCGCATCCCCAACTTCTTCTTGAGGATGCCCTGGTACTCTAGCTGCCATGCTGTATTACAAGGTTTAACAATAAAATTCAAATATAGAAAGCATGTTAGTATACCATCATATACTCAACAACTACATAACCATGCTTTTCAAGTGACTAGACAACTCGCTAATGCACTTCCCCTACCCTTGTTCACCCAGTTCTCGAACCACTGCTCTGATACCACTACTGTGGGGTCTTTATTACTTAATCCGTTATGTATCAAATCTTATACATATGTGAGTAGGAATTAAGTAAAATACACATTGATTGCTGTAGGTTGTTACAACAGTGACAAAATCAGTACATAATCTACACCACATGTACATAAAAAAGAACTACAACTCCTGTGTAGTGGTTCGGCTCGCATCGGAATTCGACTCACAATCCCGTCCTCCCACATCTATGAGTCCCTACAGAAACAATCACACAACATGAGTATAGAGAAACAACTATCTCAGTGCTATATCAATAAGAAACATAAAACGATAAAGCACTATCGTAAACCATCAACTGTGATTGTATTAATCATGCATCATCAAATGCAAATATGTCATGACATGTCTCAACTATCATCCTGTTATAACGGGACCGATATGATATGCCTCTCACCGTAATATGTCAGTGGATCAGCCTTCACATCCTATATTAGCAACACATATCATATAACTGTCATCACTCGTCATAACAACCAATACATAGGAACAATATGATATGCCTCTCAGCTTAATATGTCTATGGCTCAGTCTTCACGTCCCATATTAGCAGCACATGTCATATAACCATAGCCAAAACATATGCTCAACAGTAGCATACCTCTCGTGGCATCAGTCTCAACAACACGCACATATAATACATTGAATGTATATGCATATGATATCATCATTCATATGATACAATCTCAACATATAGAAGCAACATCACAATCAGTTAATCAATACTCGTACTTTAACACATACCTGTTGTGCGACACAAAATATATCTGTCAAGCGTCAATTGTTCGCTTTTATTTTAAACAATTAATTCCAATGTAGCGATTTTATACCGCAAATGCACGGTCGTCAAGTTTTAGTATAGTAAATGAAGAACAGGTTGTCGAACCCACAAGGACTAACTGTAAGTATCAAATAAGATGCTTTTAACTATATTTAACCTACAAATTGAATTAATAATTAAACTACTAATTAAATAAATTAACTACTAATCCAACCAAGTCAATAAAAGTAAACGAGAAAAATCCACTAGAGAAGATTATCGAGACTTTGGCTCACCAATGCAATCCCCTACAATTCTCGATTGAATATCCAAATATTTCTAAGGTGACGAGTTTTCCTAATGCATTCGTTATACTTTGGTCCAGTTATAACAAGTCTAATATTAATGTTGCAGTAAACCACTCACATGTCCTTATTGCACAATTAATATCGAATAAAGATCTATGAAAACTACTAGCCTTCGATTTTGGTAAATCTATTGCTATCACACGTGTGCTAGATTTTACTTGGTCCGTCTCAACCTAAAACCCACGGTATAATTTATTATATCGTATTGCAATATCGTATGGTCAATTCAATCGCAATATAACAATCATTCAAGGGCGATCAATCCCTCAAAAGCATGAAGATCAATAAATTATACGCAAATAATTAAATGAATTCAATCAAATAAATCATCAAATCATAGGTTCATGACAAAGGATTGACTAGCCTCGATAAATAAATTAGTTCAATATGGTAAATCAAAACAAATCAAAACTAATATTAAAAGACAAGAATAAACTCCCGATGTCGACTTCGTTCGTAGATCCTTGCTCCCTCTCTCGCTTCCTTCTCGATCGTCTCTTGAATCGTCTTGTTGAAGGTGTTCCAAAATCCTAGGATGGTTGATGGATGAAGGTGGATGATGGTGATATGGAGGATGGATGGAGGCTATTCCTAGGGTGTAAAATATGATAAAAAGTCCATATTTTCGTCCAAGACCTAATATATATAATGGTGAAGGAGTTTGGTAAAGTTTGGACACAAAATAACCAAGAAGGAAACAAAATCTCAAAATTTTCGGGTTTGGCGATCGATCTTCGTCAGTTGGCGATCGATCGCGGAAACATTCTGGATGGTGGCGATCGATCTTCGTAAGTTGGCGATCGATCGCGGACCTCAAATCTCCAATCTTGCGATTTGGTCCCTCCTTTTCCAGATTTGCTCAGTTTGGTCCTTTTCAGCATTTTTAAGCCCATTTCATTCACTTTTATGCATTTGGACCTAGATTCCTGACATATACAAATATATACCAAAATGTGTAATATTTTCTAGGAATCACTACAAAAACACCCCTAATCATATATCAGATTAAGTGTAAAAATCACACTTATCATCAATGTTTAACCCCCACGTTGTCCCGTCCCCTGTGATGATGCTACATGAATACCAACAATGTATCATGTTATAACATGCTTCAAAAGAAAGGTCCACAAAAATATCACAATTTTCAAAATATTCATCCTAGCGATCGATCTCTACTTTGATGCCATCGATCGCTGAAATGTTCTGGCTATTAGCGATCGGTCGCTATATTTCAGGCGATCGATCGCCTCAGCCTTATAAAACATTCCGTCTCAATGCGATCTATCTATACTTTTACGCGAGCGATTGCTACCTAGCGATCGATCAACATAAGCTAAGTGATCGATCGATAAACACACCGCCTCTCTTGTGTTTAACCTCAAGCGATCGATCGCCTCATATGTAGCGATCGATCGCCTTACTCTGTTCTTTTCAGAATATGGCGATTTCATGTATAATTTCTTGGTGTTTCTCCCACACCTCGCTTCCTACAATTAAACCTTGTTCCATGCATACTTTAGTATCATCTAAACATGTTTGCATACTTTGACACCTTGTTTCTTGGATTCAAATACACTTTGATGCAACAATTGACCATAACACGCTTTCATGCTCCATAATTCAAAACAACCAAAGAACTTCTTAATACCATGATAAAGCAATGGAGTTTTACTCTCCTTACCATGTAAATCACTTCCTCTTAGTCTACAAAGGTCCTTGCAAGTGTAAATCCAAGACAAACCTTCAAGAGAGTCCAAGGAAAGTGTAGAGATTTGTAGGTGTTTATGGTGTAAGTATATGTTCTCAATCTGATTTGTAGGTATATATGCACCTTCAAATTCACATGTACATGCAACTCTCATATCAAATTCAAATGCCAATTCACATGTACATGCAACTCTCACATCAAATTCAAATGCATGCAAATTCATGTAGGCTTATTCTTCAACTACATGTAACTCATGTCCTTCCTAGCCATAACATAGCTCTCTTGCTACATGTTTAACAAACTATGGACCTCCATTCATTGTTTTTAACTATGTTTCATTCATTGCAACATGAATCTTGTCACTAGTCACACTCGGTTCCACCCGAATCCGAGCCCACATCATACAGTAATTATTTCATAATTACGCCATAACCATATCACACATGTATAAGTCATATCAAGGCATTACATCAGCACCGAGTAGAGTGAATTGTATGATGATACGATGAGAGGTTATGGTGAACTTGGTGTAGTCACTATAACGCTTTTGAGTTTGAAGTAAGAGATACCTCAAGGGAACGTTCATACGTATAAATGCGTTGAGGAAATTGTGTTGTGACAGCTCAGTTTTGTTGGGAGTACCAATGTTAGTGTCAACAAATTATTGATATATCTATTTGAGTATTCTTGCATTGAGGATGTGATGGTGAACCGTAACCGAAGTTGTGGATATAGGTAGTGTGGTGACACTACTATATCGATTGTATCTTTTGGGGAGATAATGTTGTATATTGATTTTTTGGTTTGGAGCAATGCTGTCATGGAGACAGTTGGTATCGATTTCGGGTTGATTTGTGGATCAACCGTGGTAAGCATTACTGGTGATGGATAGTTGTACTATTATGTTAGTACAGAGCGTTGTTGGAGTTTGTATACATCGCGTATGCGGATTTGAAGTGATGGGTGATAGTGACATTGACGCACTATCCTGAGTTAGTTATGTATTTATTGGTTCATGGATACATTTCAGTATACATATATCTAGATTGTTCGAACGGTGGTTCGAATTTGGAAAATCATGGATGCATGACACTTTCCTTGTAAGAAAAGAGGTATTGATATACCTATTGGGAATCTTTGAAAGATTCGATGAGTCGGTGCGCGTGGTATCAATGTCGAATTCACACCATTATTCATTGATTCGTCAATCATCATTCTCTATTGTGTAAGAGTAACTGAGTGATTGACAGTCGTGTCTGAGGCTTGTGAGTATTACTAGAGATACCCAAGTCGAGGGCGTTGAGTACGCCTATGGTGTATTTGGCATTGAGGCATATGTATGCCAACATTTTATGCTTGATGAGTAACTGATTAGTCTGCATGGATTGGTAAATCTCTTATAAGAGATTGTAGTATCCTTGAGATTGGTAACCTTGATTGTATGATTTATTCTGAGGAATAAATTACGAAGTTTGGTTGACTCTCTTTTGAGAAGAGATTGTCGTGTTTTGAGTTAAGGAAGCTCGTTGTTAGTCGATTCAATAGTTATCATTATATTAGAATTGTTGATTCTAAGGGTAAACAAGGGATGACCAGGATTCGAATTCGTTTGGTGTCGTTGTCAACACATGTTGTGAGAATGCAATTGAATTCTCTATAGAATCGTGAGATTGTGTGGAGTCTTTGATAGTGCGTTTAGACCAAGATGTGATTTCTTGGAACACAATGATGTTGACATCGGTGAAGATTTGTTTTTATGTTGATCGTGACCGAGGGTTGCTTGATCCAAGTTGCAAATGGCGCAGCTACTCATTTGATGAGTAAGATTCCATTACTTGAGATGGAATTGGAGAACGGAAACCGAGTTTAGTGTGACTATACTGTTGTATACTGGAGGTTTCCTTCATAAAGATGTGTATTTGGCATCGTAGATCAAGTTATAAAGATGTCAAAAATATTATATCTATGTTGGAATCAAGAATGATTCGAGTAGAGAGCATATAAGATTAATGGACTGTTGTTGGTTAGTTAACATCGATGGATGTTAACATCTTTTAGAAGATAATGTGGGCTTTGGGAGGATATCTCCATTCTAGAGTTTGATGCGAGATCGATGTCCTCACATTTATTGTTTCGTTCATGATGTATTCATGAATCGTTGCTGTGTTTTCTGAGTTGAGTTACGTGCTCTATGCTGTACGATGAGTATGTGTGTAAAAATTTTGAGGATGAAATTTGATTAGTGGGGGATAAATGTGATATCCTGAAAATTAACCGTAGTAATCCCAGATTTAATAATAATCAATAGTTGATTTTATTGTGGTAATTATGGTGTAATTACCGACTTGAGTTTTTAGGAATTATTATCCGATGTTGGTATTATTGGATTCAAGGCTCGAGATTTATTTTCATTGACGTGTTGAACCATGGAATTGTATTGGTAGTGAGATTTGGAGTCTAGGGAGCCTTGGACTAAGGCTTGAGATGCATTTGAGGGAGTGTGAGATTTTATTGAACACCATTGTTGTTAATGAATTTTGGTTCGAGTATTGGAGACTCGGGTTTTTGGAGCCTTGTTGCTATACCAAGTGGACTTGGTGTTCAACCATTCTCCACTTCATTCCCTCTCTCCTCCACCGTCTCTCTTTCCTCTTCCCCCTCTTCCTCCCATGGAGCGAAATCTCTCGAAGATAATTGGGTAATCCCCTTCCCCTCTCTGTTATCTTCGTTTTGGTAGTTTGTAGAGTTTGGTTATGTATAGAGATGTGATTGTGTTTTGGATTTTTGAGATTTTTGGTTGTTGTGTTATGTGAAGTATTTATTATGTTTATATTGAGGATTTGTGGAGTATTGAGTGTTGGGTTTGTGGATTTGATAGTTTTTGCTGAAAAAACGACAGTTTTGGCTGAAACAGGTTGGAGCGATGGATCGCTAAGGCTGGAGCGATCGATCGCGCGTCGTTGGTCAATTTTTTAAGACGATGAACAGTTCGAGCGATCGATGGATCGTTAAGGTTGGAGCAATCGATCGCGCGTCGTTGGTCAATTTTTTAAGACGATGAACAGTTCGAGCGATCGATCGCTTGAAGCTTAGCGATCGATCGGCGAGGCTGACGATCGATTGCCGAAGTCTCAGCAATCGATATCCAAGGGGCAGTAGCCAAAATCCGTCGAGTGGCGATCGATCGCCTGAGGAGCAGTGATCGATCGCCAATGACTGATTTTTGAAAAATTATTTTGTATTGCTACTTTGACGCATGTTTTGCCCGTATCTTTTATATGATAAATTATCATGATTTGATGATACATATGGAGGTTGAGTACATGCTTAGGTATATGATTGTGTGCACATGTTTGATTGTGAATTACTGATCGTATATCGAATAATTCACCGGATCTCGGGGCGAAGCAATGAATAGCTCGTACGATTGGACTTTAAGGTACATGCGACATATGAGCATAGTTAGATATATTATTGTCATGTTTATGAATAATATATTGTTGTGGCAATAAATTGGTATGTGTTAAGAATTGTGGTAATGATGTTGTGGAGCGAGCAATGAGTCTGATGCTGCCGATGTCGAGCGATCAATGCTTATGATGCCGTTGCTGTTGAGCGTGTGAGATGTTAGAATGCTGTTGTTGTTGAGCGCTCGATGTGATATGACGTATTAGAATTATGAAATTGTTATTGAGAAGTATTTGATTACTCTAAATCATTATCAAAATTATTTAGCTATAATTGATTATGGAACTAGCGGTTTGAGCATGAGTCTAGTGAATCATTGTAATGATTAACTGATTTTGGAGTTTGATGATCTTGGTTATTAGAACATGACCAGCATGGGAGATCCTATATGGTAATGGTACATACATAGAGTATTTGCTAAATTTACAGCTTTATATTCTGTAAATGATGAATTTGTGAGATTGATGATATATAGATTGTGCTATTGGTATGCTTATCCCGTGTGGGGGCTGTTTCTGTTGAAACATGTAGAACAAGTACAACATTGACTCTGAAGAGGTGTTCGAGCTGTTGATTGGGGATGCTCCAAGGATTGAAGTACTAATGTTGGTATTGATAATGAGACTGGTACATGTAGATACATATTCATTTATTAAGGGCTCGTGTGTGAGCATTTTGAATAGGTATACATGGCATGTATAAAATGAAAACTTCTCTTTTCAATTACGTATTACCTGCAATTATTTGAGAGTGTAATTGCATGATGAATTGAGAATATGATTGGTGCATTGTGAAATGTATACTTTTGTTAGTTGAGCAGGACTGTTAATTGGACAATAAGAGGATTTATGTCAAAAAAAATTTAGACGTCATGACATTGTTATTGAAGCATGTACGAGAAATTCCCAAATGATATGATTGTATGCACTAATGAATAATGATAATACATTAATGATAGGTTTAGGACGTGGGGTCCTTACATTAGTATAATGGTTTGAAGTTGTGCCTATGCTACCAGCTGTAGCTTCTGTAGCTTTTAGTTAATGATAAGCGCATGATCCTAACAGAAGATGGACTCTCCGTATAATCTATAATATATATATGCACTTCGCTAGGAGAATACAAAACCTAGAAATAAGAACTCAATTAATATGGAAGGATTTGATGGATTTATATTTCAAATCCTTAATATAAATCCATTCAAATTGATTAACATACAAATTAATTGGCTAACTTTGAAATATATGAATTTCAAACATATCATCTTCTATTTTAAGATATTTTTTTAAAACAAAATCAAGGTATTTCAAAGTTCTAAATATTAAAGTCATTGCAAATTTATTGTGGAAATAAAATCATTCCATCAAAATATATCCCAAAACTATTTCAAAATTAAAATTAGAAGGGTTTCTTCAAAAAGGGTTTCTTCACGCAATCATATAAAAGTTTCGTGATTCTCAAATAGATTGGATATATATATATATATATATATATATATCCAATCTATTTATTATTTAGTCATCCCAAATTTATATTTATATAATTTTAAAAAATAATGTGGTGAAAAATTTTAAAAAAAATTAATATGAGCAAGCCCGTTGTCCATGGGCCACTGCCAATAGTGGGCCAGTCTAAAAAAAACTAAAACGCAAAGGGAAAGAACCTATGGGCCATTCCCAGGTGTAAATAAACTTAGAATATTTTTCGAATCGAATTCGATCCCAAATAAAATTTTATTTGATAATTCACTTGCAAATTTTAATATTTTATTTATATAAATTTTTTATATATTAAATATTGTTTCCCTCGGTCACTCCTCTGTCCTCCCTAACTCCTCAATCCTAAAGACCTCGACTGATATTCTTTCCTCTTAAGTTTTGAAAAGCCGCCGCCCGCCTAATATCTCAGTTTTGCACCGCCTTCACGTCGCGCCACCGCCGTCACGTCGCGCCACCCTCGTCACGCCTAGCCACCGCCTTTCATCCTCACATCGCCACTACTCATTGACTGTAAAGGTATACTCTTCACGCAGATTCACGCCGGATTTTCTTATTTTGATTTTCTTAACACGTAAGTCTGGCCATCAGTTGTCCACTCCATTATTTTGTTATTTTCCCTGATTATAATACTTGAAATTTGAAGCGACTTCCCTATTCGTAAATTCCTGAACTGGGCATGCTTTGTGTTTGATATTTTTTCAATGACGGATATTTGGTATTCTGGTTGATAAGAGTTGGGTATTTCTTTGTTTTGTGTTGGATATTTTTCAAATAAGGATAGTTAGCTGATAAGAGTTCATTATTCTTGCTTAAATCTAAGCATCCACCAAAGCCATATATCTTTTTTCAGTTCTTTGTTGTTTCTGTTTTACCTCCAAACCCATCAGCCGGGAGAAGAGTCATTGAGGTTGGTTTTCCTGTAAAAATCTTTGAAGCTTAGCCTTTACTAGGTACCAAGGCCTCTTCTCTTGTGACGCCACCCAGACGACAAGATGGCCACACCGTCACATGCATTGGCTGTAAAATCTCTCAACAATTCCGGTGGTCGCCGTCGTTTTGTTGTAAGCACATAGTCATATATTTGTGTTTGTTTCTGTGCATAAGTTGTGATTTTCAGAGAGATTGGAAGTTTATGGCTTTTTTTTTTGTCTTCGGACTGCAGTTCAAGACGTTTTCGCAAAGAATTGAAGAATTGGATATAGATGTTTACAGAAGTCTAGAAACGTTGAAAGCCGAACCCTCGGCAGGTTCCTCGTTTTTTCGTGACTGCCTTGTAGAGTACCGGGTATGTAATTATGCTCTTTATTGTGAATGTTTTTCTTGAGGTGGGTATCATCCTGTTTCTGGTAGAAATTTCTTGACGCTCCTCTTCTGCTTCTGTATCCTTGTTGGGCTGTTTCCGAGAAAAAAATTTTATGCGCATTTGAATCCTGGTTAACTGTAGGTTGAATCTAAAAATTTGAATTAACTGTTTCTTCCATGTATCGTACTACTTGTGATTTGATTACCTGTACTTTAATACCCATTTACTTATATGTATCCAGCAGCATTTATAGATATCTTCGCTTTGAGCTCATAGTTTTTTCATGTGCGGAACTTCTGTACATCATTCAGGAACTGAACACTGCTGAAGATTTTATATCATTTTATGAGGAAATGTTACCCTTGGTACAAACACTTCCACAAATTATCTTGCATAGGGAAGTGATAATGACAAGTCTTCTTTCTAGATTGCAACTGCAAGGAAGGCTATCGCATGAACCAATTCTGCGGTATTTTCTCGTCTAACCAATTTATATTGTTACTATCGTTGTTATAACTGTATCTGAGTTTTACATCAGTGTGCTGAAGTATTTATGTCCTACTTCTGGACTGATGAACCACATTGCAAATTTCTGATTTTCTAGTTGGGTTCTTTACTTTCATAGAATAGTTTGAGATTTATTTTGGGAGGACAATACCAGCAATCACCGGTTGTGCTATACATGTGTGCTTTGTGACAATTGTAAGTTGTGATTTTGAACAGTCATCCTAAATTTTTGGGCTATAGATAACTGAACTTTAACTCGTGAGAGACTAATGACTACGATTATTTTTGCCTTAATATGTCCCGCCCCTTGCTGATTCTCGGATTGTAATGCATTTGTAAACAGTGCCTTATTCTCAATCTAAAACCGCACAGTTGTCTCTTGTTTAAAATTATCCTTTGCTTTATCTGACTGCTTCTAACAACAGCTTATGGTGACTTTAGAAATTGTATCTTGATTATGTTTATGCAATATTCGATGCTCTAATTATTTTTGGATGAGTAGCTTTTTAAATATGTTATTGATAGAAGTCATTTTATTATTCTAGGTTGATTGCTGCACTATCCAGAGATCTACTGGAGGATTTCATACCGTGAGCTCTAGATTTTTTGAATTAGTTTTCTTCTCTTATATGTATTTCTTATTGCTCATCTGTTTTTCTGTTGGCACTTGTGCACGACACCGTGACGTGCCTGTACTTAGTTTTGTTTGGGGTGTACTCTGCCAGTCTCGGATGTTCCGTCTTGTTTGGTTGACTTTGGAAAATTTTGTTGAACTGCACATAGATCCCTATTTAAAAATTATTTACCATTGATGTTTTGATGTCAAAAGTTTGAATCATCTACCACTGTTTCTATTGTTGTCTTTTCTCTTAGTTTTTGATTTTTTAAGAATCAACTTTTCAAATATTTTCACGGGTTTGTAAAAGTCAGATTAATATGAATTTCTCATATATTCTTTCACGGTTTCACCTGCATATATTATGCTATTTATTGTTTCTTAAAAGCAATTTGAATTTCTTGCAGACCTCTAAATATCTCTTTCAAATTAGCATGTTCTTTTGCTTTTAATCATGGAAAGGCGAGATGTAGAGTTGTGTGTGAATGATGTGAACAAGAGTCCCATATAAATATCAAAACCTCTTTTCTGATATACTACACAACATTGCATCCACCACGGTATATGAGGAAAAAAAAACTGAAATGATACTTTGACAAAGCGAAGAAATACTAAGCAATACGTTGTGCATATATTATTGCTATAATTTGAGATGCACTGTATGCATAGATGGTTAGAGTTGTTGTTGTGTCTACTGGATATTTCCCTCGTGAAAGTAGGATCTGTGGCTTTATTTCTAGTTTTGCAACATGATAGATATATTAGACTGTGGTAGAACGGAGTTTACTAGATGTACATCTAGGCATATCTTGAAACTGTGGACTGATGAAATATCTTAAAGTAAGGGTTTCTGATGCTCCAAAGGGATGAGTGATTCCTTTCTTTTCTCATACAGAATCACAGTATTTTTGCGTTTATATTTCTGTCATGTCATGTCATGTTTGTGGCATCAGAACACAGTCCGCTTCAGGATCACTGGAACAATGGGCAGGGCGTACAGACTAGGCTATGGCTTGAGAAGAAGGCTTCTTATTCCACAACAACGAATCACTTTTTCACTCTTTCATATACTAGGGGATTGTGTGACTGATAGGAGGCTTATGAAGTTCTCTGGGATGGAGAGTGCCTTGTGTATAGAGAGGGGTGAGAGCTAAAAGCTCACTTACTAGTTTACTGGTTGAAAAAATAATTTTCAGCAAAAATTGACCAATGAAAAATTTAATTTAATATTGATTAATGGTATTATTGCAATAAAAATGAAGCTAAAAGGATTTCAAACTTAATACCTGCTTTTCTGGGCCTGTGGCTTTGATTTGATATTCTAGTTAGCTTCCGTGTCATGTGAAGAAGCTGAGGGGTTGACTTGGTTTGTGCACAAACTTATGCAGACAAAATTGTGATTACACATTAAGATTAAGGAGAGTTGTTGAAGTCAGCATGCAATACTTCTTGAATGAATAGAAAGCCTAGAATTTGAGAGACAAGGCATTTGAGTTTGTAATATTCATGGAAAGTGGTCCAGGGTGATTATCTTGAGAATCTATGAATAGTTTCTTTGAGTAAGGTATATATCATATTGATCTCAAGTTTGTAGCGAAAACAGTCCAGCTATAAATGAATTTAAATGGTGGAAGTGGGTGGGCTTGGGACATTCATGTGGTAACAAATGGAGAGAGAAATAATCCTTGGCTGGATTTACCTACATTATGAATATAGTATTTTATTTATTAGTAGGGCTACATCATGTTGTATATTGTCAGGTGTATCAAATTCATGATTTCTTATTCTTGGACACCTTGCAGCTTTCTCCAAAGAATTGCTAATTCTTTTGAAAGTCTTCTTGAAAGTGGTGCTGATAGGGATTCAGAGATAATTGAGCAGGTCTAGAAGTTAATTACTCTATGTTGCCATACATCTGTTTGTTTCATGTGATATTTGGAAATGCACAAGTTCTAAGTCTGGTTGTTTCTTGCAGATATTCACATCTTGGTCGTGCATTATGATGTACTTGCAAAAATATCTTGCAGACAATGCTGGTCATGTTCTGAGGTAGTTCATTTTTCAATATTCAATGGTGTTAGAAAATTTGTGCTTTGTCTATATGCGTCCTATGATTCAGGGTGTAAATTTGTGATGCTAACTAAGAGTGACATTCTCGTTACTTTGAGCTGTAAGGCTGGTGAAATTTTGTTGCCTCTGGAGATGTCATGTTTATGAAGCAACCAGTTTTCAGTTTCATGAATTATCTACAAACTTTGAGACAAATTAGCTTTTTGATATAATTATGCTACTATAATTCCTCATTGCATTTACAATTTATTCATCAGTACATTTTATTTCTCTAGATAGTTTAAATGGAGATAGTTTAAATGGTTGATGTTATTGTTTAAGGTCGAATTTGTCACTCATATTCAGTAAGTGAATCTCAAAAAAGATATTATAGTATGGGAAGTGCACGTGTTTGAAATATTGACATTGAAAAGTCTTTTCACACAGAATTACTGCGAAATTAAGATACTACCCCAAAGACTATGTTCGAGAGTTTATGGCCGAATCAGTGTCATTTTTGTTAAGGAAAACACCAGTTCAGAAGCTAAAAACAGGTGCTGTTTCTATTGTTAATTCACATGCCTATTTCCTTTTCTTAGATTTAAGTATCAGTTGCATATTGTTGGATGTGATTTGGCCTCTAATGTTAGCAGGAAGATCTAAGCATTGGTTGCCATTCTGTAGGCATAATTATGCTGTGATCCCTTTTTACACTTAAATTTGTACAGGAAGTTCACATGATGGACAGAACAATTGCTTCAATTTGTTAGTATGTAAAGATTATATGAGTATAAAGTATACTATAGCGCATGATAAGATGCTATCTTCAAATTAGGGAAATTGGGTTTCTTGATTCAGTTTCAGTCCATCATCACCTTCGGCCGTGCACATACTCTTAGTAAATATGAGTGTCCACACTCATTCGCTAGCTATGGTGAGGCAGTTAGCATAGTCCACCCAAGGGTAACCCATAAAATATCATTGTTTTTTCTCCGAAACTTTGGCATATTGTATGTTCTAGTTAGGTCACCCAAATATGTATGTAAACTGTATATGTTGCAATTTTAAGGGTACAGTTCTTCTTTTGGAGGTCAATGGTCCCCTATTTTATTTATCCATGTTTTAAGGATCCTTTTTATTTATCGACTTCCGTAGGTAAATAATTCTTGTACATGAAGGTAATCTCTATCCATAGTTAGTGGGAAATCTTGTCCCATGTCATGTGGATGTAATCTGTATTGATTCTTGGAAGCTGTTTCCCCTACATATAACTTTTCAAGAAAGGTTGTCGTAAACTTCGGTGTATTATGCTAGAGTGTGCTGTGTGGGTATATGCATGTTATTCATTTTGATATAAGGATGGACAGTTCTCTTTATTTTTTCGAAGGTTCATGAATGTGTCAATTTAGTCCTTTTTTTTAGCTTGGTTAGGATACATTTGACCTGAAAAAACAATATTTGGCTTCAAATATGGACAGATATTAGTAAAGTTATGGCTGAAATTATTGAGGAACCATCCGAAGCAAGAAAATCTGGTGTCGGTGCCTTACTATCGCATGTTATGAGAATAACCTCATCAAGATTGCATTCAAGGGCAGAAATAATATTGCCACTGCTGGTGGATGACTTCTTTCTTCAAATTTGTGATCCAAGGGAAGAAGGTATGATCGTATATCTCATGCTTGAGTTTATATTGTTGTTGCTCGCCATCCTTTTTTTGGTTCCTCCTTCAGGTGATACCTGTCTTAATCCTTTTAACTTATAGTCATGCCTTCTTTTTTGTTTATGCACTGGGAATACACTAATTATTCAACATGCTGTCTTTTCTGAAACAAAACTCTTGAGGAAAACTCAATCTCCTTACTTCATATCAAGTAGATACTGAAAAAGCATGGAATGATGTTTTCTATCATCTTTGAAATGATGGACAATCTGGAAACAATTAGATCTCTACAATAGACCTCTTACCTGTGTTCATTTTATGATTAGCTTTTGTTAAAGATAAATGCATCTGGATTTGGAGACTTTCGAGACTTGTAGTATTGTATTTTTTGAGTGGAAAATAGAAACGTATCAAATGCGAAAGATATCTTCTACATCACATCAATATATAAGTCATAGGTAAAATTTGTAAAAGGCTTGCATTGATCACTTGGTGAAATAGCTGTATTTACTGCAATAAATTGTTTCTTAGTTCAGAAATTTGTTTCTTGTTTCACTTAACCTGTTGATATTTTGAAGCAGAGGAAGAAAATATGAATTTAACCCTGCAAACTTCTGAAGTACTTTGGTGTAGAAGTAGCATAATCTTTGAATTTATAGTGTATGACTGACTGTCTTAGTTCTTTTTTTTATACACAATTTCTCCAACTCGAACTTTTGGCTATTGTTCTAATATCTGCATGATATCATATAGGCCTGTACTCTCATTCTCTTATCTTTTCGTATGTTGGTATATCTCCACATATCCAGGCTCTATTATTGCGGTCGAAGTTCTTTGTCTGGCCTTTCAGAGACTGTATGCGGAGTTAAATCCAGTGGAATTGACTATTGTGTGGAAATGCTTATTCGGAAAAATAACTGATTGTGCAACAACTGGAAACTCACCTTACCTTAGCTGCCTGTTGACCCTTCTTATTTCTATGGTGCAAAGCGACAATCTTGGAAAAATTTCTGGTGGGTGAAAAATGATATTTTCTGGTTGATATCTCATTGTCTTTAGTCGCCTTGATCTTTGACAGTTTGTTACGTTATGCAGATTACAATCCTATAATTCAACTTGTTGATCTGCTTTTGGAGAAAGTTATCATGCATTATCTTACCATGGATACCGTGGACCAACAGTCAGATGTCATCAATCAAGTCCTGAATCTAATGCTGTGCATTCTCAATGGTCTCTCCAAGTCTAGAACCATGTCAGCTTTGTCTGCTGTTGCTTCACAGTGGAAGCCAATATTTAATTTAAGGAGCCGAAGGTGTTACTTTCAGTTGAATTTGTCATTGCATTCATGAAAAAACATTGATTGTCAATGCAATCATGAAAAACGTTGACTGTGGAGTCTCCTCAGCTTGTCTTTGTTTGTCTCACGTTTTTTCTTTGGTGTTGCAGTTTATTGAATTTTCTCAATAATCTCCTCAATGATCCTTCCATTTTTCATGTCTTTGGTACAAATATTGTCAGGTAACCAGCTATTTATCATTAGTTATCTGCCTTTGATATCTGAAATTCCTCACCATCTTTTCTTCAGTTTTTAAATTATTTTTCCTTGATTGCTTTCAGCTCATTCAATAATTTGATAGAAATATTCGAGGAAGAAGTTGTTTATTCAATGGTCATTTTCTGTGAGAAACTGGAGGGCGAGAGCTCTAACTTCCTACCAAGAAACTCCATGGAAACTGTATCAAGAATGCACGTTTTTTTTGAAGAGACTCTTAATTACTGGATTGGAAATATCAGTGAAGCTGTAAAAGGGAATGCAATTTCCATTCCAATTCAACAAAGCAATTTGGCAGTTCTGTGGGGCGTTATTCGGTGCTATAGTTATTTAGCAGATGCACAAGCGAGTTTATCCATACTGATGGACTTGATAAATTCGTTGGATGGGCTTTTGATGGCTGAATCTAGTAAGATATTCCGATACTAAAAAAGGATGTCCTGCAACTTAGACTTTGTATTTACTAAAGAATCTCAATCGCGTCCATCTTAAACACTTCTTGTTAAGCTTGCGCCTTGATATCTGTGTGTGTCTTAGCATAATAAAATGTTTTATTGAATCAGATCTGTCGAATAGCTGATGGTTTATAGACTGACATTTTTTTTGCTAAAGCTTACCTCTGCTCTCTTATTAGGTTATATTAGTTCCAATATACTTCTTATGGCAATCAAATTTATTTGTTCCATTTTCAAGACTTTACAGGCATTCAGGAAGCCACTTGGCACACTCTGATTGGTGCTGCTTTGCGAGCCTATCATAACTTAGCATGTAGTAGGAATATTGCCCATGGTGAGGCTTCTCTGACTAGATTTTTTGATCTTGCCAAAAGACACAAGTTATCGCCGCAAATTTTATCTGTAGTAGCTGATACTTTTGATTCGGTCTCGGGGTAAGTTGTTTCAACATTTTGTGTCATTAGAAAACCTTCTAGTGAGTTCCTCTTTTGTTAAATGCATGATTATTCCCTTGAGCTTAGAAAATATGTTGTGAAGGTCTGGGAGTCGAGAAGATGGAAAATTCGAATATTATCTTCCAGAATGTATATCTGAGAAGGGGATAGATGCGCTGGACCTATTTGCTGAAAATCTCTGCCATGCCAATAAAGAGATTCGCCTTTCTACCCTGCGACTATTGTGCCATTTTGAACCTTTACATGATGACCTTACTGCAGAAGAGTTTCCTGCTGTCAAGAAAAGAAGAAGAGATGATTCCGTGGCTTGTCACGTAAAGGACCCACGTATTGACGTAAGTTGGGTATTTTTTGTGCCTTTTACTTAATTTCACGTGTTCATTCATGAAAGTTCATCTTTGTTCTTTCTGAACCCTAGGTTCTCAGACTTCTCAGATCAATTGAAGCGACACCCCTCTCAATTGCCACAAGCCGTAAAGTCATTTTACTGTTATCAAAAATACAGTTTAGTCTAAGTGCTCGGAGTGTTCCTGAACAGTATTTGCCTGCTGTTTTAAGTGGAATTGTTGGAATATTTTATAACCGATTTAGCTATGTATGGAATCCAGCATCAGAATGTCTTGCCGTTCTACTTGGCCAGTATTTTTGGATGCTGTGGGACAAATATGTTATGTATCTTGATCATTGCCAGTCTGTTTTTCTAACATCTCGTGATCAATGTGGTGGAGACAATGATGATTGCAACAAGGATAGTGGTATGGCCTTTTGGATTATTGATCTTATTTTCTGACAGTCCTGCTATATTTCTGTTTTCTTATGGAGCACATGTTTCTTTGTATTCTCCTCTAATATTTTTCCTGCCGAACATAATATTTAATTATTTAATAGTTTTTGGTACCCGAAGATGTAATTTACCTACCTGTTATATTTAATATTGCTTATGTATTTCAATTTTGAAATATGATTCACGGCCTTGTGTTGATCATGCAGGTTTGGTTGGATGCTTCAAATCTAATATTTCTACCCTGTTTGATAGTACTCCATATGCTACAGTTTTGTCCCTCTTGATTCAATCTTTACATAAAGTTCCGTCTGCTGTAGAATCTGACAGTAGGCCAATAGTAAACTTGTTTCTGAAGTTTTTGGGCTACAATGTTGATGAGCTCACAAGGTGATAATCTCTAGTTGTCTTGAATAAAGTTTTATATTCCTACCTGTGAGAAGTGATTAAGGAGTATTGTTGTACTCTTTATTTGAACATGCACGCTTTGTATTAGCAGGGTTGAATTTTATGCAATGGATCGGAAAGGGAAAGAATGGAAGGGGGTTCTTCAAGAGTGGTTAAGCTTGTTCAGATTGCTACGAAATCCGAAAGCTTTTTATCAAAGTAATTTTTTAAAGGATGTTCTTCAATATAGGTTAGTGAGAATGATGTTTTACTTTGTTAAAATTCAGTGATATTTTTGTAGTTTCGTCTCCAAACTTTTGTTGTGATGTAAAGTCGAACATTTAAGTTTTCTCATTTGTTTCAGTCTTTTTTTCTTCATCCTTTTTTAGTCAATTATATATTTTGGGTGTTGGAATACAGGCTTCTCGAAGAAAAAGATGCTGACATTCAGATGAAAGTTCTTGATTGTCTGTTGATATGGAAAGATGATTTCTTACTTCCCTATAGTCAGAATCTGAAAAATCTGATCAATGCAAAATATCTGAGGGAAGAGCTTACAAGATGGAGCTTATCCAGCAAATCAGTTAGTGGCATTAATATGCAGCACAGAGCTTTTGTTGTACCTATTGTCATACGAATACTAATACCAAAAGTTAGAAACTTGAAAATGCTTGCTTGCCAGAAGGTACTCTTTATTTATTTTATCATTTTTTCAGTGGATACTTTTGAGATGCAAGTTCTATATTGTTTTAAAGTCTGTTCGGAAAATTGATGAGATGCCTGTACGGCTGTACCTTCTCAGAGTGGTTTAAGTCATCGAAGGGGTGTTCTTGGGTTCTTAGCTCAGCTTGATGTCGAGGAACTTCCTCTTTTCTTCTGGCTGTTAATCAAGCCCCTACTTTCTATTCATCAAGGGGAATACGAAACCCACAAAAGTTTCTGGAGTTGGTCTGGAAGTCCATGGGATGAGTTTGATACATCTGATGTCATGAAGCATTTCACAACGGACTCTATAGATGCTCTGTCCTGGAAGAAAAAAATTGGTTTTCTGCATGTTGTTGAAGAAATTTTGGAAGTTTTTGATGAGCCACACCTTAATCCTTTTCTCGATCTACTTGCCTACTGTGTTGTCCGGATGCTATCGAGCTGCACATCAACTCTGGGTCCTATAAAAAGTAGTGGATCGTTTTCTGTACGTAACAGTTCTATCTTTGAAACAGATGCAGCTGAGAACATTGAAGTGGAGGGTAGAATCATGGTAACATTGAGATTTTTCTGAAATTGTTTTTCTTGGTCGATTATTTTTTTGATTTAAAACTTTTGCTTGTATATGACATTCTGTGGCCCTCAGAATTTCTCATTCTTCCTTGTTGATATGGACTCATAGCCTGTGGGGAAATATTTTTATACAATCTAATTTAGTGGAGAAAAATAAATGCTATACTGTGCTGCAAACTATTATATATGCCTACCAGGTTTTGCATGCACCCATTATAATGTAACCACTAGTCCGTCCCAACGGAATGCTTATTAGGCCATGCCGTTGCTCATGCAAAATGTCTCCATGTACTAGCGTCCATCTGTTCATTGCAATGTGATATAATTTTGGAACACTCATATAGACATAAACTGTTTTGTAAAATCATTTGAAGGATGCTGACACAGTTTAATCGAGTGGCTGAAGAAATAACACTCCTTTTGGAGTTTTCAATAGTAAATGAGTGCTCATCAGTGAGTTGGTACTCAATTCTTCTATTGGCATATGTTTTTGAAGGATGTGTAATCTGTTTGAGCATGTCAATATAAGTGAGATATTAAAGTAAGATTCAAATTTATATCGCTTATGATTAACATGAACCGGGCAGCATTTCTTTTGTCGTATGCGAGAAAATTATGGTGTTGGTTGTGGTGTAGCTGTCTTTTAAATCATTTTAGCTTTAAGATGATTTGTTCCACATTTTTGTTACATCCTCAAATGCTTTCAATTCTACGTTCATCCCCAAATAATCATGTTTATTTTGAGGTATTTGAACTACATGTTATCTTCACAGCCTTTACTGTTTCATGGAGACCTCGTAGTTTTGCTACCTATGTGGCACAACTGCGTTTAGATAATTCTGATCAGTAGTTTTATTTATTTGCAGGCCAGGACAGCTGTAAAGCATTTAAAGGACTTGAGATCCTTATGCCTGAAAATCATTTATCTTTTTCTTAGCAAATATGAGGATCACGATTTTGGGTGTGCCTTTTGGGACCTGTTCTTGACATCAGTTAAACCCTTAACTGCCAATTTTGCGCAAGAAGGGGCCAGTAGCAAGAAGCCAAGTTCACTCTTTTATTGCTTTCTTTCTATGAGTAAAAGCAAAAAACTTGTGCCCCTGTTACACAAGGACGGGAATCTTGTACCAGATATTTTTTCTATGCTTACTCTCCCTTCAGCTTCCGAAACAATTTTGTCTTGTGTTTTCAACTTTACTATGAACTTGTTGGGGCTTGATAGTGTACTGGATAGGGAAGACAATAGTGCCAAAACAATATTGCTTCCACACATTGATCTTCTTATACAAAGCCTGCGGAGCTTTTACACAAATGAAAACATCACCAAGAGGTATCACTTCTCTTTTTGTTTCTTTTTCATACTGACAATATCCGCTAGTCAAGCTTTATTTATCTCCATAGTAAAAATGCTTTGGCTTGTTTGATTAATATGCAACGATTAATAGGTGTTTCTTTTATGTTGCTAAGCTTGTTTTCCTCGAATGCTTGGTTGCTATCTAAGATGTTTTAACTTTATATTATGGTGGCCTATTTGAGTTGAAGTGATGGACAAAGTCTTGGAAATGCTCATATCATTTGATTTTTTTTTTATATACTATGTAATACATCTCTTCATAACGAAGGCAAATGTTGCATTTTAGCATTAGTTGTTAAAACATTCTACATGGCTTTGTCGACAAGCCTATCCCAATTTGGTTCCAGTATGTATCCAGGGCCACATTGATAACTGAGAAGAGAATTGGGAGTATGATTTATACTCCAGTTTATCAGCAGCTTTTATTTAGCTGAAATTACTCTTTCCTTGCTTTACCTGCCTGCTGCATCATTGCGCTAATCATAGTTTTTATAGTGATTCTAAATTATATATGTTTTTAAAATCGTATGTTCGGTAAAAGTCTAACAAGCATAAATGCAATATTTGACAACCTCGGAAGAGTTTTCTTTGGCCTCGAGCTGACAGATGCAGGTGCTGTTAATTAATTATTTATGCGCAATCAAAATTAAAATCATGATAATATCCAAAACTTGTGAGTAATGAATCTAAATAATATAAACACAAGCGGTTTATATAAATTTAGTCAATTTTTTTCCTAAGAACTTAATAAATTCACAACGCGTAAAATTATCAGTCTTAGTCGCTTCTTCAATTAGATTATTCAAACAATTACTTATTTGATATCTAATTAGTATGAAAAATTCAATAACCTATTTTTTCTCCAGATTCCTGAAGCTAACACTGATTTTACTCAAAAGAGAAAAGTAGAAACAATTTATTTATATCTTTCTTTCATCCCTGTTAAATGGACTATATACTGGTGGTAGATTGTTGATGAAGAAAAATGTGATTCGACAATATGATGCTAGCTTTCTTGGAATCAGTTTCTTGATTTCTTTATTTCCCCAGGTTTCAGCTTGTTATATGTCTTCTGTTTTAGGTATTGCTAAAATTTTCACCATTCTTGAGGTATTTTTAAGTTTTAATGTGCTCTTGTTTGGTTCTAATCCCTAATAGGTCTTTGTCAAGAGAAGATATCTTCTTGAATATCTGACTTCGTTCTCTGTTACCAGGAAACTTAATATATCCCTTCTGTTGTTATTCCATATATTTGTACAGGAAGTTGGCCCAGTTCCTCGGCAAGAGGGAATTTACCATTTTCAGTTTGATATCAAAATATGTAAAGGAACCTTCAGCTGCTGAAACATTCCTGGATATCTTGCTGCCTCTTCTGACCAAGAGACATCAGGATTTTGGTTAGACCCCCTTGATAATTTTTATTATTAATGTTCAACAATTTTTTCATTTATCACAAGAAAAAGCTGTTCTTGTAGATACTTGCGTAGATGTACTGCAAATTGTTCAACAAGTGGTAAAAGTGATGGAGAATGGAAGTAGTAAAAACATTCTACATTCAATTACCCCGCTGCTTATTTCAGATGGGCTGGTTGTCCGAACGGCTATTTGTGATGTTCTTGATGCTATTGCTGTGAGAGATTCTTCTGTGCTTACTCTGGTAATGTGAACCCTTTGAAGTTTTTCTATAAAAAAATCTACTGGTTTATTTTTGATGAAGAGAGTATAAGTGCTAAAACATAAAAGTGTTATTTTGGGTTTGGGCCACCTCTCATGAGCTTGAACTTTAATTAGGAGCCACCATTAAATATCTGATGCACGAAGACTCCCATATATTTCATTAAATTGATTTTGGGTGTCTTTAATTATCTACTGCCGAATTAATTTGCACGTGTAGGTCTCAAGATTTTGAAGATATATTCTCTTGTCTTAAACATGCGAGTAGTATTAAAATATAAAAGTACAGTTTGGTTCATGAGCTCGGGATTCTAGGAAATATGGTTTGGGATTTTAGGAAATATGAGTATAATCCGTATTTTTTAACTTCAGGCAAGAATTCTCCGTGAACTGAATGCATCCTCTGAAATGGATATTGATGGTCTTGACTACGAAAAAGTGATATGTGCTTATGATAAGGTTACTGTGGAATTCTTTTACACCATTCAAGAGGAGCATGCATTGGTAATCATAGCACACTCTATAAAAGACATGTCCTCTGAAGAATTGATCTTAAGGCAAAGTGCATTCAGATTATTGCTCAACTTCATCGAATTTTGTGGCAAGATCCTTAATGGGTCATTAAATTCCAATGAAGTGTGGTCTGTAGCTGGTATTCAGCACTTAACAAACAATTTCCTCTTGAAGCACATGGGGAATGCAATGGGCAAGGAGGGTGCTGCTCAAAAGGTATTAAATAGTTAACTGCAGTTTTCTATTTTATCATTTAATATCTCTCTTTCAAAACGCATGTGCTTCTATGCGTCTGTACTTTATGTGTGTATTATTTATGTGCACGTGTGTAGTCTTCCTTATCACTATCCAATTCTTGAGAAATGGATGTGGAAAATGAGCTAATAGCAATTATTCTCTCTATAGCAACATCTTAGAAAGAAGAAGCTGTATGCTTTTTAAATAATTGCTTTTAGTGTTAAATGGATGCATAAATTCCATGCATCTGCAGATAGATAATATGGAGACATTTCACAAAAGAAATCCTCCCCTGGAGATATGATAATAGTTCATACTTTTGGTGGTTACTTATACTTGGATTCATGTTACGTGTTTGACATATCAGTGGCATGCCTCAATTCTATTTTTCGAAATATTTGTCTCAACTTGGATATTGCAGAGGTGGTGCTGTATTTCCTGTATTAAAGTGTTTGGAAATTTTGGAATGTGCGTTTGACTGGTATTTACTGTCTCACTTGAGTGCCCTTTCTGTCTCTGAGACTGAAAGTAAATGGAATGCTCAAATCTAGTTGTAGATATATTCCAAATTGGGACTTCTTGTGGGGCATTTTTGTGTTTATTTTTCTATTTTTGCTTTCTTTTTTTCTTCCTATTGAAGTTTCAATTTTTACTGTGATGTTGTGACTTGTGAATGTTCCACTGGACGTTAGATGTCGTAATAATCATTAAATTCGTGCTTATCAATTAATGGTATGGTTAGGTATGGATTGATTTACTTCGAGAAATGGTGTTGAAACTGCCCAAGGTTGCAAGCCTGGATTCATATAGGGCTTTGTGCAGTGATGACGCAGAACAAGATTTCTTCAATAACATAGTTCACTTACAGGTAAACCTTCTTTTTTAGTTTTCGTTTAGATGTTCATATTGAATAAATCAATAAACTAAACAGTACATGTTCCACGTCTTGTGAATTTTATGTCTCATGTAGAAACACAGGAGAGCCAAGGCTTTGTCTCGTTTTAGAAACATTTTCTTATCAGGAAATCTGTCAGAGGTAATCTCTTCGGTCTTTCTGGAATTGCAAAAATATTCTTTTTGCTTCGTCGCTTATCTCTTGCAATGTTGTTACGGGTTTCAGGTGATCACCAATAAAGTGTTGGTTCCGCTCTTTTTTGGCATATTGTTAAATTTGCAAGGTGGAAAGGATGAGCATATCAGAAGTGCCTGTTTGGATGCGCTTGCGTCAGTTTCCAGTTCCATGAAGTGGAATCAATATTATGCGTTGCTAATCAGATGCTTCCGGTATATAAAGCTAAAACCAGACAAGCAAAATCCTTTGTTGCGCCTAGTCAGCTCTATCCTTGACCACTTCCATTTTTCAGAGATGCCTCGGGGCCACGAATCTAAAGTTGCTAATTGTGATACTCCTGATCCTCATGCCATCAAGATGACTTCTTCATTTATGTTGAGAAAATGTTTAGGCTCTACTCAACTTACAGTCATACAGATGTCTTTGCATATGAATTTACTTCCGAAGATTCAAAAGTTGTTAACCTCTGAATCGGATAAATTCAATGTCACCATCAGCCTAGTTGCACTAAAACTTCTAAAATTGCTTCCTGGAGAAACCATGGAGTTGCAACTTCCGAGTATCATTCATCGCATTGCCAACTTTCTGAAAAATCGTCTGGAAAGTGTCCGTGATGAAGCTAGATCTGCATTGGCTGCTTGCTTAAAGGAACTAGGATTGGGATACTTGCAATTTATTATCAAAGTCTTGAGAGGCACATTGAAGAGAGGATATGAAATGCATGTTCTAGGATATACTCTGAATTTCATGTTCTCAAAGTTTCTTATGAATCCAATTTGCGGAAAGTTGGATTATTGTTTGGAAGATCTTCTTTCTATCATAGAAAATGATATACTTGGGGGTGTTTCGGAGGAGAAGGATGTGGAAAAGATTGCTTCCAAAATGAAAGAGACGAGAAAGCAAAAGTCTTATGAAACTCTCAAATTGGTTGCCCAAAGTATCACCTTCAAGACTCATGCATCGAAACTTCTTTCACCTTTTACTGTTCATCTTCATGGGCTGCTTACTCAGAAAGTTAAATTTAAGTTGGAGAACATATTAATCAATATTGCTGCTGGTATCGAATGCAATCCATCTGTTGATCAGACTGATTTTTTTATATTTACGTATGGCCTTATTGATGACTGTATCAAGGACGAAGGTGATGAACATGAAAATAATAAAGTAGACAAAGATGATGATGGCGTCCGAGCATATAATTCTGACAGATTAGTAAGTGTTGATCGACGTCATTCTCATTTGATATCTGCATTCGCTCTTGGTTTACTGCAGAGTTACTTGAAGAACTTGAAGCTTAACAAAGAGGATGGAAAATTACTGTCTCTATTAGACCCTTTCGTCGGTTTATTGGGTAGATGTTTGAGTTCGAAACATGCAAACGTTACAACTACTGCAGTTAGGTGCTTGTCTCCGCTATTGAGGTTACCTTTGCCATCCATTCAATCCCATGCCGACAAAATAAAGAATTTATTGTTGGTTATTGTACAAGGTTCTGTAAATGCTAGCAGTCCATTGTCTGACTCATGCATTAAGTTGTTGACAGCACTTCTGCGAAGCACTAGAGTTACTTTGTCAGCTGGTCAGTTACATATGCTGATTCAATTTCCCTTGTTTGTTGATCTAGCAAAGAATCCCACATTTGTTGCCCTTTCACTGTTGAAGGCTATTGTACACCGAAAACTCGTCGTTCCTGAGATATATGATACTGTCCAGATTGTTGCAGAATTGATGGTACAAAGCCAACAGGAACATATTCGTAAAAAATGTGGTCAGATTTTACTTCAATTTTTGCTTGGCTACCATATTTCTGCGAAGCGCTTGCAACAACATCTTGATTTCTTACTTGCGAATCTGAGGTGAAAATCAAGTGACTAGCAGTATTTTTTTTGGTGTGTGTGTGTATGTGTGTGTTTATTGCCCCTTCATTGTGTGTGATTTATATTTCTTTTCAGTTATGAACATTCTAATGGAAGAGAAGCTATCCTAGAGATGCTCCACGCTATCATAAAGAAATTTCCTCGGAAGATGGTAGATGAACAATCTCAAACATTTTTTGTGCATTTAGTTCTTTCATTGGCCAATGATGAAGATAGCAAAGTTCGTTCCATGACTGCTGCAGCGATAAAATGTCTTATTGAGCATGTGAGTGCACATTCACTTGGCTCCATTCTTGACTACAGTCTGTCTTGGTACCTTGGTGGTAAACAGAATCTATGGAGTGCAGCAGCACAGGTAAGATTAAGCAGTTATTGTTTTGATGTGCTTTCTATGTAAAATAATATTTTCAATTAATTTTCTTTTATAAATGAGGTGTTGGTGGACCGCAAGGCAAATCGGCATTGGTTAATTACTTAATTGGGTATTTTATATATAAAAAACTGGTTTATCATGTTGGAACCCTAGTTTTTAGTAGAAACCCTGTAATCTATACTGACCTAGCAGGGAAAGTTTCTCTCTCCCAGGAAGCGAAACGCAGTGAATTGGTCTGGTCCTCATTGGGTCAGTTATTCTCGGCCCGGACCCATTTTTTATGTGTTGCTGGTTCAGTTGACATCACAATTATGACTATTTTAAATCCAGCTTTACTTGTTATGGGTTTTGCCTTGATTGGTCAGCTTAATACTCTGAGCCGGTCATTAAGAAGTCCAGAATGATTCTTTTTATTGTTAGTAACGAGGTTGATATGAGATTTTATTTTGATTGTAATTTCACCTGTTTTAGCTAGAAGCTTGGAAAAATTGAAGTCACAATTTGTATGTGTTTTACCCTGTATGTTATTTTTGCTTGTGATGATCAACTTCTCTATTTCTAAAACAGGTTCTGGGTTTGCTAGTGGAAGTAATTGGAGAAGGTTTCAAGAAAAACCTCGGTCATGTACTTCCTGTATCGAGAAGAATTTTGCAGTCTGCACTCAGCTCTCTTGCACATGGAGAACATAACATGTCAGATGAGCCAGTTGCTCCCTTTTGGAAAGAGGCGTATTATTCATTGGTTTTATTTGAGAAGATCCTTCATCAATTCCATCACTTGTACTTTGTTAAGGATCTTGAGGTACATTTCATATTATAATGTTGTGCTATTTGTTCCTTGAATCAATCCCTAAATTTGAGTCATGTCTGTGGATAGAGCTGAAGGTTATCATTCATACTCAAAAGCAATTTTAATGCATTCCGAAGGTGAATTTGACACGCCGATTTTCATTTTGGAAGGGGCATGTGTTGTGTTTCACCTGATAGCCATGTTATATTTTTTTTATATGTTGGGAGTGAAAAATTGGGTCATGCATTTGAAGATTCACACACTTGTACAGATATAAAAGGACAAATTTTCTTGACATGACATTTCGTTTTACAAAGAAGTTAACCTTTCCTAAATTTAGTTTTGCTGATTACATTTTACTGGTTTCTGACAGGATATGTGGGAAATCATCTGTCAGTTCCTGTTGCATCCTCATTTGTGGTTACGCAACATATCGAGCAGGATTTTGTCTTTGTACTTTGCAGTAATTGATGCACGCCTAAAAAACCGTGAAATGCCAATGGAAATGTTCTTTCTGATGAAACCAAGCAGACTTTTCCTTGTAGCTGCATCTTTCTGTTCCCAACTGATGGCTCCGTTGGCTGATGATGCAGCTTGCACCACTAACTTGCAAAACCTTGTGTTTTCAATTTGTCGGCTCCACTCCATTTTGGGAAAGAATGCATGCATGAAAGCCCCTAAGTTCTGGTCCAGCCTGGAATATTCCGCCAAAGAGCAGTTTCACAAAGCTTTTGCCATCCTTGATCCTATAAAAGGAAGGAGGATGCTTTCTTATTTGACTTCTGATGTCTATGTTCACCGTAATGAAAATCAGCATCCATTTATTTCCTATTTGCTGCAGAAACTAGGAAAAATTTCATTTCAAATGGAGGCTACTCAGGTATGACTGACAGAACACAACCATAAATAGTACATTCTAAACCATGCAAATAATTTCAACGGGATTCCACTTTTATACCTCTCTTGGGTATCTAACAACAAATTTTCTCGTTCCAAGTAAAATCAAATTTTTATTATTCTATATTTGTTTAATCTTTTACAAGCTTAACTGGATTGCATATATAACATTTGTTGCAGATGAAAATCGTCTTCAACTGTTTCAAATCAATCTCCCCAGAACTTCTTGGTTACCATGATAGTGATTCACTTATTGCCGATGATGATTCCTCCAGTTATGCCTATCAAATGCTGTTGCCTTTATACAAAGTTTGTGAAGGGTATACTGGAAAAATTGTTTCAGGTAACTGCAGTTACTCCCATATTTCTTCTTCTGGAGAGATTCCTGGCAATTAGACCACACAGTTGGTTGGAGTTTAAGATGATACCAAAAGGCTAAAACACCAACTTGTACCATCTCTTCTAATATTTTAATTTGTTACACGTGAATTTTAGGAATTACCAAATTGGACACTCGGTGGATATCTTTATTTGTATCAAAGATTCAGTATGTATTAGTGCATCCTAATAATTTCCCTGTTGGTTTTCTCCTAATAGGAAACCTCTTATCTTAAAACTCTTCTAGTATGAGGTGAATACTGCCTAGAACTTTTTCACCAGCCTATAAACACCGCCAATTTCTAAATATACTTATGGAGACTTTCCAGCTTATAATCTCCGACAATTGATAATAGAATACCTCTAAATGATTGATGACTGCTTAGAGGGATTTATGTTGTATCAATTTTGTTATTGGAGTCGTTCTAGTACCAGTGTCCTCTTTATTTAGTTACTTTCTACCTTTTGATATGTGTTGGCTGACTTATCCTTTATCATGCCAGATGATATGAGACAGTTCGCTCACGAGGTTCGCGAAAGCATTAGAGTCATCATGGGAAACAATTTCATTCAAGTTGACAACCTGATAAGGAAAAATCTCAAAGGAAAGAGGGATAAGAGGAAACAAGACCAGAAGATCATGGCTGTGGTCAATCCGGAACGAAATGCCAAGAGGAAACTCAGAATCGCAGTCAAGCATCGGAACAATAAGAGAAGGAAAATCATATCCATGAAAATGGGAAGATGGATGCATTAATTAGTGAGAGATGATCACCCGATTGTATATTCCATTATCTATATATCTATATATGTGCATGCAATTTTCTAGTATTGGATGTACGTTACATCCCAGTAGAAAGCTTCAAATATAAATTTGACAAATAACTCATTGCTATATTAATTAATTAATTAATTTTTTTTATAAACCGTATTTGTCTCTTATGTGTGTGGGTGAGTACACAAGTTTGCCGATTGAATGAATCAAATTGTACAAAATTCAAATTATATTGGCCGAGTTTTATATGCCAATAATTAAAAAATAGTAGTAATTAGTTATAACTTATGGTAAAATGAAAAGTAGCTATAGCTTTTGATAAAGTGGTAAGTGCTCGATTTTACACTTAACTATAATTATCTCTAACTTTGGTAAAGTGAGAAGTAGCTATAGCTTTTGATAAAGTGGTAAATGTTCGATTCTACACTTCTTTCATCGCTTATATGGCAAAAATTCTGGTACAAGGGTAACTCTTTATTACAAAATAAGAGTTTAACAAAAAAAAACAATAATCATATCCGCCATTAACTAGCTAAACCCAAACAAATTCTTTGTTCAAAAAACCAATCATTTAGAGCATAAGGTACAAGTCCAAGACCATAACCTGACCTTGATTGTCTCAACCAATTTGTCTGCATTTGTCATTTCATTCTGGAAAGTTAATTTGTTTCTTGAAAACCAAATAATGCAACGGCCCACTCCTTTCTTCTTCTTCTTCAATGGAATTAGACCCAAATGCTGTTCAAAGTGCTTCTGTGGTTCCTTTTGCATTGTTATGGAATAACCAATCCAAATGTAGCATTCTGCCAAACTTTGTGTGCAAAATCACATGCGAAGAACAGATGTTCTGCACTTTTACATCTTGTTGGTCCGATATTATGCCTCTACTAAGAAGGGTATCTTTTGTTGGGATTTTGTTTTGAAGGATTCTCCAACTGAATGCCGACACATTGCTTGTGGTCGCCTTGCGCCAAACTTAGTTGAGATTAAAGCTGCCAGGAGTAATACTGGTTGCTGATTCTTGATAAAATCATAGGCACCTTTGACAGAATACTTTCCATATGGGTCTAATTTCCATTGCCAACAATCCAATTCCTTTAATCCGTCGAGACCAAATAAAAAACAAAATATATATCATCGTATTTTGAAAATAGTTCATTATAAGAGATGGAGAGTGAAAGAGAATGGAAATAATGTGATCGAGTATAATTTTCTTATTAATATCGAATATTAATTAAATATAAAGATGCAATTTTTTTTATAGATTCCAAACTCTATAATTAATAAACCCAATGGCTAGAAATTGAGGGCCTTCTTAAAATTGAGGGTCTAAAATAAATGTTTTAGTGGCTTAGTGGTTGAGCCGCCCCTCACTTGTCATCACATACACGGCTACGATTCCACTTATATAAGTAATTCCTAATGGTTCTCAAACTTATCCTATTAAATAAAACTCACTATAGAAAGTAGATTCATGTTATTTATTTATTATATTATTAGCTTAAACGACACATGTTGAATTATATTTTATTGTATGAATTTATTCATTCATGATTTTAGTATGATTGAACTAATTACCAAATTGGTATAAGATCTATGGTATTTATTTGTTTTGTATCTTTATGTTTTCGCATTTTTTTTTTAATTTTCCAAATAAATTATTTACTTTATATATTTGTATTTTGGGGCACTTACAGAAAAATTTCTAAATCAATTTTCATTTTTGTGTTCAATCCCTAATCATATTATCTAAATTCTACACTCCCCATTTGAAAAAAAAAAATTATTTCAAGTCCATAATCTGTGTAATTGAATACCCTTTTAATCATATTTTTTCTCCCACGTTTCAAAATCCCCCCCCCCCCCCCCCCCTGATTTTCTCCTGATTTCTTCCTCCATTCACGACAACCTTCATCTTCAAATTCCTTCCTCCTATCCTACTTAAACTTCCTCCCACTATGAAGTTTTGCTGAGCACCAGCGTCCGTCGTCTACCCAGAAGAAACAACACCAAACCCTTTACATTGATCGACTTAGCAGAGGTAATATTTCACCATCTTGTTGTGGAAACCCTTGTTATTTGTGTACATTTTATGAGATTTAATTTTGCGTAGTTGAGGAATTTTATCGTGGCTCAGTTTTCTGGTTTATTTTCGATTTATTTCTTGTTTTAGTTTCTTCTGGGTTTCGTAACAAATTATGCAAGGTTTGAGCATGAATGCTGGAAAATTACTTGATTAGGAGTTATTTAAAGTACTTGATGATCAATTATTGTGTACTTGAGTTATGTTTTCTTGATACTAAATTGTGCTATATGTTGGTATTGTAGATAATGAAAAGCAGTTCTTCAAAAGTTGTAGAGAAAAAAGAGGTTGGTCCGGTAGTCCGTTGCTCTCCCATCTGCTTTAGGAGCACCATGCAGAAGATCCTTGTGCAGAAACAAGAAGAAAAATCCGATTGTGGTGTGTTTGTGTATATACGCTGAATGCTTCACTGTTGACATATCAGAAATGTGGAAGGATCATCTCGTGTGTTCGATGAAGGCATATAGGGATCATTTAGCTGTAACCATTTTGAGGCATGAGCATGGACTCTTGGGTCGTCAATGATTTTAGTGTATGAATGCAATTTTGAAATTATCCAAACAATGTGCATTGCCTATGTATACTGGTTTATTAAATATTAGGTACTTTTTGGTGGATAAATGGATCAAATGATTTTAGTGGATGAATGAACCAAAATTTTGGACTTTAGTCGAATAGTGATATGTTCATGGTTTATTAAATATTATGTAGTTTTTGTTGGATGAATGAACCAATGATTTTAGCGGATGAATGAACCAAATTTTATCATTTTAGATGAATTGTGATATGTACATGGTTTTAGTCAATGAACCGACCGAATAGTTTTTAAAACATAATGCGAGTACATTTTGAACATAAACCGAGTACTTTCTTAATACAAACCAAGTACTTTTCTCTTTAATATTCATTTGAGACCAAGTGTTTTTAAACACATCAACCGAGTACTTTTAAACATAACCCGAGTACTTTCTGAACATAAAATAGGTACATTTTGAATACAAACTAAGTACATTTCTCTTAACTTTCATTTGAAACCACCAAGTGCTTTAAACACACTAACCGAGTACTTTTTGAACATAACCCGAGTACTTTTTAACACAAAGTAGGTACATTTTGAACACAAACCAATTATCTTCCTCTTATACAAACCAAGTACCACATCTTAACATTCATTTGATACCAAGTGCTTTTAAACACACCAACCGAGTACTTTTTGAACATAACCCGAGTACGTTTTGAACATAGAGTAGGTGCACTTTGAATACATACAAACCAAGTACCATTATCTTAATATTCATTTGATACCACCAAGTGGTTTTGAACAGACCGTACTTTTTGAACATAATCTGAGTACGTTTTGAACATAAAGTAGGTACAGTTTGCATACAAACCAAGTACCATTCTCTTAATATTCATTTGATACCACTAAGTGTTTTTAAACACACCAATTGAGTACTTTTTGAACATAATCCATAAAGTAGGTACAATTTGCATACAAACCAAGTACATTTCTATTAACATTCATTTGATAGCACCAATTGCTTTAAACAGACCAACCGAGTATTTTTTAACATAAATATTTTTTGAATTCGTAATGTCAGGTGTAGAAGGTATATTCTGAATGCGAACCAAATACGTTTTGAATTTGTAATGGGTATCAGAAGAATCAAAGAGTTTCCCTATTTTAGAAGCGTCACACCACCTTATAGAACATGTTATGTTGAATTGTCCACGTCTTTTATAATGGTTGGAGAGCACAATTGAATATCTCAAAAAAGGATGTCAATATATACATTAGTACAACAATAATGGTTGCCAAATGAAGTTATAAAGCGTCAAGACACACTCTATGACCAATAAATTTTGGAACAAGCATCTAATGTAAACTTTGTCAATTCAATTACCATTTTTTACTAAGAAATGATGTCAACATCCCTTGACTAGCCCAATTGAGACCATCATGCTTTTAAACACACCAAATGAGTACATTTTCAACATAACACGAGTATATGCCAAATGTACAGCATATATATTTTGCATACAAACCAAGTACATTTGTCTTAACATTCCTTGTTTGACACCGTGCTTTTAAACACACCTTACGAGTACCTTTCAAACATAATACAAGTATATTTATAGCATAAAGTAGGTACATGTTGCATGTAAATCAAGTACAATGCAATTTTCATCCCTTTTTTTTGGCAAGAATTGAGACCTGCTTATCGTAACACACAAAGAGTACCTTTCAAACATAAGACGAGTATATTTATAGCATAAAATAGGTACATTTTATATGTAAACCAAGTATTATGAAATTTTCATTACTTGTTTGGCAACAATTGAGACTTGTTTTTTGAAAGACACAACGAGTATATAAGCCGATTATATGTCAAGTGTAAAATTGGTACTTTTTCAATACAAACCAAGTACTATGAAATTATCTTCCCGTGTGGGCGGGCGACCGCCCCATGTTTGGCCTCAACTGAGACTACTACTTCTTTTTTAACACATAAAACAAGTACATTTTCAACATAGTGAGTATATGTTAAAGATAACATAAGTACATTTTAATACTTTCCAACAATCATCGTTGTTTGGCCCCGACTGAGACTACTACTGCTTTTCAGTACACAAAATGAGTACTTTTGGAACATAAAGTGAATATATGTTAAACACGATAACAAGCCCATTTGAGTTGCAATTGCTTTTTTATACACACAACGAGTACTTTTTGAATGCAAACTGAGTATCTTTTAACTGTAAAATAGGTTTATTTTGAATACAAACAAAGTACTTAATTATCATTCATTGTTTGGCCCCAATGAGACAATTGCTTCTCAATACATACAACGAGTACTTTGTATACACAAACTGAGTATATACAATATGTAATAGAAGTACATTTTGAATACAAACCAAGTACTTTGAAATTATCATTTCATTTTTGGCCCCAATTGAGACATTTACTTTTCAACACACACAACGAGTATTTTCTGAACGCAAACTAAGTATATTTGAAATGTTCAACATGTACTATTTGAATACGAACCAAGTACTTTTGAATTATCATTCCTTGTTTTGGCCCGAATTGAGAAAATTATTTTTCAACACACACAATGAGTACCTTGTGAACATAAACTGAGTATATGAGATATGTAAATTAAGGTATATTTTGAATACTAACCAAGTACTTTGAAATTATCATTTCTTCTTTGTCTCAATTGAGACAATTGCTTTTTAACACACACAACAATACACGTTTTGAACGCAAACTGAATATCTTTGAAATGTAAAATAGTTTCAAGTGGAATACAAACCAAGTACTGAATTATCATTCGAGTACTTTTTGAACGCAAACTGAGTATATTTGAAATGTCCAATATGTACTTTTTGAATACGAACCAAGTACTTTTGAATTGTCATTTCTTGTTTGGCCTCAATTGAGACAATTGCTTTTCAAAACATATAACGAGTAATTTTTGAACGCAAATTGAGTATCTTTGACATGTGCAATATGTATTTTTTGAATACAAACCAAGTACTTTTGTGTTGTACTATATGTTGACATCCTACCACTCAACTATAGCCGTAGTTGCGGGCCTCATTCATCACCCATAAAGGGCAGAAACACCATGTAAACAGGGGCCAAGCTGAAATGGTTTGAAATGAAGGAAAAATATTGACCGAAACAATTGAATACTGTAGAGATGCTAAATTCCAGAAAGCTTAACCAAATCAGTAGCAAAAATTGATTTTTTGCAACAAAATCGACAACCCATTTATAAAAATATAAATTTACGAATAAAAATCAGATATCCAATTCAGAACACTCGATAGTTCATTGATACTAGAGATGCTAAATTCCATAAACCCCAATAAGTCATTGATTCTACTGTTCATTAAATCCATTCTTTCTCTTTTCTACCTGACATCTGATGAGATTGAAACGATGGCACGAATACCTTATGCATCTGTGACTGGAAGCATAATGTATGGCATGCTATGTACGAGAGCTGATGTTGCATATGCTCTGAGAGTCACGAGCAGATATCAGTCTAACCCCGGGCAGTCGCATTGGAAGGCTGTGAAAGACATCCTTAAGTACTTGCAAAGGACTAAGGATTTGTTCATGGTCTTTGGGGGAGGATAATTGAAACTAGAAGGTTTCACTGACTCGAGTTTTCAGTCTGATGTGGATGATTCAAAGTCAATGTCTGGGTTTGTATTCACTCTCAATGGTGGTGCTGTTTCATGGAAAAGTTCCAAGCAAAACACTACTGCAGATTCCACCACCGAGGCTGAATATATTGCGGCATCGAATGCTGCAAAAGAAGCCGTTTGGATTAGGAACTTTACCCAAGAGTTGGGAGTTGTTCGTAATGCTGTTGAACTAGTCCCTGTGTACTGCGACAACAATGGAGCCATTGCTCAAGCAAAGGAACCAAG
Source organism: Haberlea rhodopensis (assembly GCA_907163345.1). NCBI lineage: Eukaryota > Viridiplantae > Streptophyta > Magnoliopsida > Lamiales > Gesneriaceae > Haberlea > Haberlea rhodopensis. The sequence continues at coordinate 2,293,928 of CAJQUN010000059.1, read as the reverse complement.
ATCTCATCAACGATCCAAACATATACTGAGAAAATTCCATCTAATCCGTGAGATTATTGGAAGAGGCGATATCATAGTCGAGAGAGTCGCATCGACAGATAATGTAGCTGATCCACTGACAAAGCCTTTGCCAGGACCAGTATTTGAAAAACATCGTGAGACGATGGGCTTAAGATACATGTGTAGTTGGCTTTAGTGCAAGTGGGCTTTGTGATTTGTACACCTTTCTATAAAACATGCTTTATTCAATTAATGATATTTTTATGGCACTCTTTATCTGTATACCCATGCAAGATGCATAGATAAAGACCTTGAGATTACTATAGGCCATGGGAATGTGATTGAACAATTAGTTGGCAATCATGAAATACATTCGCCAATACTTAATTTCTAAACTTGTTCCTGATCAATGAGCAGCGTCATAAGAAGGATACATACCATGTTCGCTTGAGACCAGTATTCATGATGTGTTGTTGCTGCGTTTCATAAGCATTGATGTAGAGACATCTGCACATATGAATATGTGCTCATAGGATGAGTTCACAGAACAATCCTCACCCTAAATTCTCTAAGTGGTTCCCACTGATCGAGTAGAGAATTTAAAGTTGCAGTTGTACACCATTAATCCTCATGACTCAAAACACCACTGTAGCTCTATTCGATGAGCACCGCACTGTGCCTTGTTTTCCGATCCCAAGAGGATCTTAAAGGTGGCAATGTTCGATGTTGATGTAAGTCAAATAGGAGCATGCGCATTGTTGTTGGGGATTCGTCGCTCGCATATGTGCATATATGTCCTACGTGTTCTGTCAAGTTAATAACCCAATGAGTCTCTGGCCAGAGCAGTGAATATGTTTTAGTGGAAAGAGTTCCTCTAGTTACATATGGACGGGTTATGATACTTTGGAACAAGTACATAGTTATTGGATTTATATTGGGGTCTCGATTGACCAATACCCCCAAGATCGGGACATATGTGTTAAAAGGATCGTACTATACGCTAACTATGACTGAAGGTTCTTACAGGCACTATCAGTTTGTATCTAGGGGATCGTGACGTGTTGTTGCTAAGCACTAATCACAATTCATTGGGTTATATCTGAAATATAACTTCAGCTATCGATAAATAAAAGAGTTTAATTGATCGATAGGGGCATTAAGTGTATGCCCGCAAAAGAGCAAATGAGTCTGTCACTAAAATCACAAAGAGTTGTGGTCCCATGTCTAGCATACACCTGAACCATTGAGGGTCACACAAATATCGGCAAGGTTCTACCCTAACAGAATAGTTAAATTCAAGGAGTTTAATTTAATGAAAAGGAGCTTAATATGATTAAGCATTTAACAAGATAATTAAATTCAAGGAGTTGAATTTAATAACATGAAACTTAATATGATTAAGTGTTCTAGCTTATAATATAGATTATAAGCTGTTTTTATAATTGGCATGAATATTGAGTAAAGTTAACATTTTGGGAAATTTACCATTCGTGGGAAGTTATCATTGTGGGAAAGTTACTATGTTCGTAAAAGTTAAGAATAGTGAAAAATATGATGTTACAGTCGTAATAACGAGCTCGACATGCTCATCATGAAAATGAATTCGAGTCTATTTTTATGGATTACGGTTTGTAAGATACGTCTTATTTTGTGTGTACGATTTTTTTTATATGGGTCCCGTTGAAATTAAAAAACATGATTATTAAGTATTATATTAATTTATTGCATTCAGACATGTAGAATTGAAATGTCAAAAGCAAGATCCGATAAAATAGTATTTATTAATTACTAATAATGATATACTTATTATATCACACAAGAGATTAGAATTCGGCGAGTAGGATGAGAGCCCGTGAGAAAAATCAATTGAAAGCAAAGGAGGAGAAAAAAAGTTTCTTCTCTTCTCTCTTAACAAAAGAGTCCGTGTGATTTTTTTTTCCAGTTTTATAAGCAAATTGTTTGCTTCGAATTCTTCATGCCAATTAAACTATCTATATATCATTGCGACCGTGGTTTCGTAATGATATTAGTAATCTTGTTTGAATAATCAAATTATTGTCTAGTGCCTAATAATTTTGAGGTGAGGTTGGTGTACCGGATTTTGGAGGTTCGTGATCAACCGGAGCGGTCAACCGAAGTGGTCTACAAGGGACAAGACCGGTGATCCGTCCACGACTTGAAGTCGTGAGGTATAATTCTAAACGCCCTATTCATGATTTAATAGTGAATTAAAGCAGATCTGTTGCCCCGACGGCTCCGGGTCGAAAAATTTTAAGTTTCCGCTTTGTGTCGGTGCCGGGCGTCGGGGTACGCCAACAACTTCATCATCAGAAAAAAAAACTCCAGGAATGTTTTTATAGAATTGAATATTTTTTGGTTGAATGGAACTATTCCCTCAGAGGATAGAAAACCCTTCCAGATTTTTTTTCAATTATAATATGTGTGTGTATTTTTGTGTGTATGTGTGTAAGTGTATATATATACTGTTTATTGACTTTTGAGGTTTTTTAGTTATGATTCATTAGTGTACGTGTTTCTTTGCTCAATTTTCAGAATTTACAACCTGAAACTTGCAACGAAGAAGATGACCAAGAGAAAAATTAATTCGGTGCACGAAAATTATAAAAAGTAACTGGTGCAGGAAAATTATAAAAAATAACTGGTGCACGAAAATTATTAACAGTATCTGGTGCATGAAAGATTGAACTCAGTAACTAATGCACGTAAAATTAAAATCAGTAACTGACGCACGAAAATTAAAATCAGTAACTGATGCACGAAAATTGAAAATCAGTAATTGATGCACGAAAATTAAAATCAGTCACTGATGCACGAAACATAGAAAAAATATGTGATGCATGAACCATAATCGCAAGTGGGAGATGCACGAACCATACAATTAAGTAAGTGATGCACGAACCATTTAATTTCGTGCACCAGTTTGTTTTTTGCAAATTTTGTGCATCAATTAATTAACACAAAGTTCGTGCACCAGTATTGTATTTTCGTGCATCGGTGTTATATTTTTTGTGCACCAAAGTTATATTTTCGTGCACCAGTTACTTTTTATAATTTTTGTGCACCAATTACTTTTTACCATTTTCGTGCACCAGTTATTTTTTTATGATTTTCGTGCATCAATGTTATATTTTCGTGTAACAGTCACTTTTTTATAATTTCGTGCACCAGTTACTTTTTATCATTTTCGTGCATAATTTATTTTTTATGATTTTCGTGCACCAAGTTATATTTTCGTGCACCAGTTACATTTTATTACTTTCGTGCACCAGTTATTTTTTATAATTTTCGTGAACCAATTACTTTTTCTCTGGATCATCTTCTTCGTAGCAATATCTTGCTGTCAGGCTGTAAATTTTGGAAATGAGCAAACAAGAACGGACACCAATACATTACTTCTTCATCCATATGCATCAGTCAAAGCCATGAGAGATTTTTTTTTAAAAAAAACATACCATCAGACTTTCGCTATCTATAATTTAGCATAAATATTCAAATTTATAATTCACATACACACACAGTATACACACACGATGGAATGTGCAGAGTAGATCCGGAAAATTATATTTGTAGATTAGTTCGAGGTCTTCTTCGATTCAAAAAGATTTCAAATGCTACGAACAATTTAGATGCTTCGATTCAAACATATTTCATGTGCATAACATTTTAGCAAATAATTTTAGGTCGGAGTGACGAGATGAGGCGACAAGATGATGAAGAAAATACTGATCTGAGAATCGCCGAAAAATTGAAGATTTCACGTGCAGAGGGGGAAAATAGATAACGTAAAGAGTTAATCTAATATTAGGTTTAGAGTTTTTTTATAACTTAAGGGTATTTTGGGAACTAAAAAAGACCTTTGCAAACCAACTCTTTAAAAAGTGAACTTATGTGAATATAATTATCTCCTAAGTGTATTTTTTTGTAAACATTATTTTTTGACAGACTTATTTGAATTAACTTTCTGAAAACAGCACTAGTATGCAATTTCCCCATTAAAATTTATAAATTTGTATGAAAGAAACCAATTTATATGTATATAAGTGGAAGCAAAACCAAACGAACATTAAACTATTGAATTTATATTTGAAGAATATTCTTGACATAGTGTTGTAATTTCTAAATTTGAAATTTATGTGATAAATAAGTTGGAACAATATTTTACAACAAACATGAGATCAGTGATTGCGTAAGCAATGAAATTATTGGTGATACATACAGAATTGGGGTCCATTCTTATTTCTTCTTTGTCAATACTTTTTGTTTTATTGTAAGTAACTACATAAAGATAATTAAAAATAAATGAATATTTTGATAAGGAAAAAAATATATGTTTTCTTTTTTTATATAAACTACAAAATTATGTTTTACAATTACAATCAATAAATGATTTCGGCTCACGTAAAATGAAAATTTTAAACTCGCACTTCTATCTTGCTTTTGTTTAAAAGTGAAAAAAATCACTTTTAAATAAAGACAATGAGTGTTTGCTATTAAAATAAAAAAAAAACAGCTTAATAAACTTCAATTAATTATAAAACTGCCACCAAACAACTTAAAGCAGTCAAAAGCATGTCAGGACCTGCATATCTGCTTCTGGCTTTTTTCTGTTTACTTTTAGAGAAGCAAGTAATAAAACATTCAAAATATGTTTATTTTTTAATCTGAAAAGCTGATAAGCAGTTTGCAAAAACATTTACAAACACCCAGTTAAGAACCCCACAACTAAACATGACGTGTGATTTGTGATACCTCATAGTTTGCTTAATCTATATAATTCTGTTAAGGTAACTCACAAAAACCAAAAATATACTAAGTTTTGGTATGATGAATAAGGAGTATAGAGCTCACATCTTGGCCGTACCTTATCCAAGCCAAGGCCATGTAAACCCTTTGCTCCAATTTTGCAAACGTTTGGCCTCTGAAGGTACCAAAACAACTTTAGCAATCACCAAATTCATTTCCAAGTCCACCGAACTGAAATCCTATACAGTTTCGATCGAAACGATTTCCGATGGTTGCGACGAAGGCGGCTTCAAGGAAGCCGAGAGCGTTGCTGATTATCTGAGTCGAATGGAAGTCGCGGGGTCGAAAAACCTAGAAGAACTCATAGAAGCAAATAAAAAATCAGATCATCCCATTGATTGCATAGTGTATGATGCCTTTCTGCCTTGGGCTTTGGTAGTGGCTAAAAGGTGTGGGATCAAGGGAGCTTGTTTTTTCACTCAAGCTTGTGCAGTTAACTTTGTCTATTACCATGTGCATCATGGGACGTTCAAACTTCCGGTGACATCGACTCCGATCGATATTCCGGGTTTACCTCTACTTGATTTACAAGATATGCCGTCTTTCATCTATAAGCATGGAACTTATCCAGCTTATTTCGAAATGGTGTTGAATCAATTCTCAAATGTGGACAAGGCTGATTTTGTGCTTGTCAATACTTGGTACAAATTGGAGGAGAAAGTAAGTCTATGCTTTATTTATATATTATTAATTGCTTAATTCCCTAGAGCGTAGGATTTCACTTCTATGCATTTGGTGCATGACATAACCAACGCACATCACAACATATGCATGTGTTTTGGTCGTGCCATGCACCAGGTGCATATAAGTGTAGTATGTTACATTTCTAACTAGTTTGCATTTCATACAAATCGAACCAAATATTATAAGTTCTCTAAAATTGTATATTCAGAAATAGAATATTGTAGCAATTTGTTAAAAAACTAATCTGTTTTTATAATACTTTAGTTATTCAAAATAATATATTTTGTTCTAAAATCATTGAATAATTAAATGTAAAGTCGATTAAAACAATGGGAAAGTAAAAATAGGAATAATTTTTCATAGCTTCAATTTGTATTATCTTGTAATCTTTTATAGACTGATATTAGTTGATAATTTGTCTGAAATACTTATCATCTTTATGTGCAACGAAGTTGTGTGATTTTTAAGTAAGTGTAGAACATATGGAAGATATTATTCTAAATATTCTTATCTAATAGATAATATAGTTTAGAAATATATTTGAAAAGAACTTTTTGATAGAATCGACAATGAAGTTATTATGCAACGATGTCAAATTATAAACTCTAGTCCAGAATATTTTAATTATTTATCTAGTTATTTTTAATTAAAGTCTTTAAGTTAGGACATTTATGACCTTTTAAAAAAAAAAATTTGTATGTCATTAAATTTGCCCCCAAAACAAAATTTCTAGATTCATCTATGCCCACAAGAAATCATACGGCGTCGTAGGTTTGAATCCCGTGTGAGACAAATTTTTCATTAAAATGTTGTGAGGGTTTGTTCTGGTTCCGGTCATGTTGATCCTTGCATATTCCTCGATTTATTTGTGGCAGTCTTAAGAGATCGAGGTCGTCGCGGAAGAATTAATCAAATACGAATTTGGATACCTTGTTAAAACAAAAAGAGAGATGTGTCAGAAAAAAGTGTTGGAAATATTTTCAATTGCGTAACAGAGTTTAATTCTTGTGGGGATCCATGTTTTGGCTGAGCAGAGGAATACGAAAAGTCTACATATAAAATAATATTTTTCTATATTTAATATATATAAATATATAATTTATAATAAAAATTGATTTATATTTATTTCTGTTTAAGAGTTCAAACGTACTAGTGGTTCATTTTTAGCAGATGGACGATTGTACTCTAAAATATTATTATTGCCCAAGATAACGGCTTGGCCGGTAGTAAACAATTCTTCTTCTTGCTTTCTTGAAATATCAGTTTTTATTCATAATTTATTTTTTCATTTTATAGTAAAAATAATAAAAAAATTATATTTTGCTCATTCAAATTTTTATTTAAGTTTTTACCCACATGAAATATTAGTTACACCCTTGATCATCTCCCTTCATCGTCGTCATGATCTCAACTATCTCTACAAAAATGATTGCCCAAATTCATTAGAGAGCTTCGGACTTAGCTCGGTTGGTAAAAGTTAACTCCTATTTGAGAAAGATTCGTGATCGAGGCCCGTGGTGTGCGGAAAAAATCTTTAGCCCTTTCCCCAATTAAAAAAAGATTTCATTAGAAAAGTGATCATTATATTTTTTTTACGAATTCATTTAATTATTGCATTTCAAAAAGGTGTTTTTATTTTTACTTTAATTATGTTATTGAATTATATGAAATAGGTGGTGGATACAATGAATAAAATTTGTCCATTGCTTACAATTGGGCCAACGGTGCCATCGTTTTATTTGGATAAGAGGGTCGAAAACGATGTTGATTACGGGCTCAACCTTTTCCAATTAGACTCCTCAATGGACCTTATGAATTGGCTAAACACAAAGCCAACAGGCTCAGTCGTTTACATTGCATTTGGGAGCATGACCAATTTACAAAAGCCACAAATCGAAGAGATTGCTTGTGCTTTAGCAAGTTCAGATTTCCACTTCTTGTGGGTTATTAAGGAATCGGACAAATCAGAAAAGCTTTCTAAAGATTTCATTAAAGACACCACTAACAAGGGTGTGTTTGTAAACTGGAGTCCCCAACTACAAGTACTTTCTAATAGCGCCATCGGCTGTTTTTTCTCGCACGGAGGGTGGAACTCGACTACTGAGGCATTGAGTATTGGCGTGCCAATGGTTGTGATGCCCCAATGGACTGACCAGACAACGAACGCAAAGTTTTTGCAAGATGTTTGGCAAGTGGGTATACGGGTTCGTGTCGATGATAATGGGATAGTTGGAAGAGAAGAAATCGAGGGTTGTTTAAGGAAAGTGATGGAGGGAGAAACCAGTGAAGAATTGAAGAGGAGAGCTATTAAACATAGGGATTTGGCTAAGGATGCAGTAAGTGAAGGTGGTAGTTCTAGTGTCAATATTGACAAATTTATATCTGACATTCAAAAGCATGCATGATGGTTTATTTAGAACAAGAAAGGTGATTGATTTTTAAGAGAATGTAATGTAAAAGATTCATAACCATTGGTGAGAATCTTAAAATTAAATACACTTTGTGCCTTGTGGTCCATGTTCGTTATTTGAGTCCCATTTTTTTTTTCTTTTCATTTTTTAGATATCCTTGATTATGCCTAAATTATCCTCACATTGCATAATATTTTGGGGATGGACCGAAGGAATTGAGTAATGACGAGAATAAAACATTAATATTGCGGAACAAAATAATCAACAAGAACATAATCAATTTACGTGGTTCACCCAATATACGCTACGTCCACAGAGCTGCTGCATATCTTTATTATATGAAGAAAATGTTTCAAGTGTTTACAAAACACTCAATCTCTAACGAAACCCGACCCCGAGTACAACCAAGAGAATAATCTCTCTAACCCTCTCAAGAACTCTCTTTGTTTGATCGAGTTGGGATGATTTTGAAAGGGGAAGAATGCATCTATTTATAGGTGAATTCTTCCCGTGTGAAATTGCAAAGGATACTGTTCATTTTTCATACTATATAGTCAACTTCGCAGCCTGCCAATTTGCCACCGTCCACAACATTCAAAACATATGTTTTATTTAGTCAACAATCTCCCACTTTAAGACTTGATTTCAATCATGTCTTAACACCATCAATGCAACAAGTCAGTCTCCCATTTATGCATGTAGTTCAACTGAAGTCAAACACAACTTCAGTTTGTCAACAGTCACAAACTTCGTTAGCATATCAGCTTGAATTTTACTTCCAGTAATCTTCTCAAGCATCAAGACTCCATCTTCCAGAACCGATATGATGAAATGATATCGAACATGTATATGCTTCGTCCTAGCATGATAAACAAGATTCTTTGACAAATGAATAACACTCTGACTATCACAATGTAACGTGCTATTACCAATCTTCTGAATAATTCTTCAAGAAAGGATCGTAACCATATCATTTCTTTGCTAGCTTCTGTCACTGCAACGTAATCAGCCTCAGTATTTGAAAGGCAACTATCTTTTGAAGCTTAGACACCCAGCTTAATGTCGTACCAACTAATGTGTAAACATACCTAGTACTCTTTCTGCCATCCAGGTCACCACCCATGTCGGCATCGACAAAACCTTGTAAGCTTAGATTTGACCTCCTGAAGCATGGATATGAGCTACGAGTACCTTTCAAGTATCTGAGAATCTATTTAACTGCTTCACAGTGTTGTTTTCTTGGATTGCTCATAAACCTGCTCACAACTCCCACTGTATTTGCTATGTTTAGTCTAGTGCATATCATTGCATACATGGGGCTTCCAACAACAGAATCATAAGGAAATTTATTCATATAAGCTTGATTCTGCTCCGTTGAGGTCGATTGTGCTTTGGTTAGTTTAAAATGTCTAGCCAAATGAGTACTCACAGGTTAGCTTCATCCATGCTAAATCTGCTGAGCAATTGTTTCACGTACTCTTCTTGAGATAATTTCAAGAGTGCAATCACCCTATCTCTTATGATCCTCATTCCAATGATTTGATTTGCACCCCCAAATATTCATAGCAAACTCTGTTGATAATTCTTTCTTGAGTTTATCAGTCTCCTCCATACAAACTCCTACTATCAACATATCATCTACATATAACAGTAGAATGATAAAAGAATCGCCAATCTTCATTGCATAACAGCAGTGATCAACCTGTTCCATTGTTACCCATAAATCCATCAAACTTCTTATACCAATGTCTTGGAGCTTGTTTGAGACCGTACAAGTTCTTCTAAAGTTTGCATATAATTTTCTCTTTACCTTGTACTTTAAAACCTTGTGACTGCTCCATATAAATTTCTTCATTCAAATCACCATGAAGAAATGCCGTCTTTACATCCAACTGTTCTAGATGTAATATTTCGCCACCAATCCAAGTACAGTTCTAATAGTGGTTAGCTTCACCACTGGAGAGAAAATTTCGGTGTAATCAACACCTTCCTTTGTTGTGTTGAAAGTCTTTTACAACAAGTATTGCCTTGTACTGTTTGTTACTGATGTGTCTAGAAATAGAAGAAAGAATAAAGTTAAAGAAAAGATAAAAAAAAAACCAGAATCCAAGACACGTGTTACTTCTTTCTCTTTGAATTTATTCATTGTTGAGTCATATTTTAAAATGTGGTCAATTGAAAAGTTGTAGAACTTTCTGTTATCATTGCGTGGACAACTAATTCGTTGAATTCAGAGATTGTATGATAAAGTTATGGCCAAAAGACTAAACTGTGGTGTAGCAGACAGAAGACATGTGCCCTATGCGCCACTTTTTATGTGCCCTAGGCGCCTATCAGTCAAAATTTCATCCTCCGGACAGACTCATAGGCGCAGTAAATCATGCGCTCGGGGCGCCAAAGACTCCGAGAAAAGATGAAAAATTGATTTGTTTCCTTCCTACATGGATTTTAACCTACCTATCAGCCTCCCCTATCATAAAACTCGAAAATCACTTTATTATTCAATAGACGGTTAGGATATAGTAGTTTAGACTTAGTTTATATTTTTACTTTCAATTTTAGGGAAGGCGGCTACAAAGATCAACATGAAGGCGAGATTGACGACCTCGACAAGTGGAGATCGGATTAGTTTTGGTTTTTCCTTTGCTTTGTTTAATACTTTATGTTATACTTTTTATTGGATTATGAATAGCTAGACTTTTGATCTTGGTTGAGGAAGACAATACATTTCATTTATTAATCTTGGGGACATTCTTGTTCTTATTTATTGATTTTATCGAATATCAATGTTTTCTTGGTTTTATTGATATGATTCTTTTTTTATTATTATATTGACAACCTAATTACTTACATGCAATCTATTGCTAACTAAATATCAAGTAAGAGATTGTTTGAATAATCTATTTGAAGAAGCAATTGACTAATTACTTCTTAGAGAAAATAATTGACTAAATTAATATAAATCATATGTGTTTGTGTTATTTAGATTCATCACTCACTAGTTTTGAAAGTTATCATGAGTCCAATCTTAATTGTGTATATATAGATTGATTGATTGATCGATAAACGTTAAATTAGAACGCATGGGCTAATTGACTATGAAAAGGTGATGGATGAATTAGATTTCCAATTGATAAATATTCAAATAAAAATGAGTCTTTTGTGAATTGATGAAATAGATGATAAAGAATCACTTTCAATAGTTTAACCACTTGCTTTTAATTTTATTAGTTAGAATTCATCTTCACAACCCCATATTTAACTTATTGTTTTGTTTTGATTTTTATTAACACAAAGATTCACACCTCCTCGTGGGATTGATCCCTACCCACACTACTAAATTATTGTTATCAATCTTTTAGATTGAGTGGCTTAATTTGGGCGTACACGACAAACGCACACCACCTACCATCATCTTCTTCTTTAATCCGGTACACACACTTATTGTGTAATGCCTTTTTGCCTTCTGGAAGTTCTATCAACTCCCACGTATGATTGGATGATAGTGAATCCATCTCATCATCCATGGCTACCTCCCACTTGATTGAATCATCATTTTGCATCGCCTCTTCATACGTCTCCGGTTCACCTTTATCAGTCAGCAAAATATAATGAAGTGTAGTGGAGTATCTCTGTTGTGGTCTGATTGTTCTAGAAGATCTCCTAAGTTCATTCGCCGTAGTTTGTGGGTCCTCATCTTGTACATTAGCCTTTATCTTCATGGTTATCAGTTTCAGCTCGTTCACAGGGATATCTATTAATGACATTTAATCTATATTCTTGACTTCAGGACATTCATCTCCAACTTCAATGTTTGATTGTCCTTGTACATTACTTGCTCATTAAAGATTACATCTCTGCTCCAAATGATCTTCCTGTTTTGGTCAGCCCAGCAACGATAATCAAACTCATTATCTCCATAACCAAAGAAGAAACACTTTTTGGATTAAGTTTTGTTCTGCTAGCTGAATCAATATGAACATATGATACACATCCAAACACTTTCAAGAGAGAAATGTTTACTTCTCTGCCGCTCCAGACCTCTTCTGGGATTCTGTAATCAAGTGGTAACAAAGTTACTCGATGATGAGATAAGCTGCAATGTTAACTGCATCCGCCCAAAATGATTATGGTAATCCAACATGCAATCTCATTCTCCTTACACGTTCATTCAGGGTTTTGTTCATCCTTTCAATTTATACCATTCTGTTGAGGTGTACCAAGAATGGTTTCCTCCATCTTGATCCCGTTCTTTGCACAATACTTTTTGAACTAAACATCTTCATATTCTTCGCCATTACCAGACCGTAAACATTGTACCTGCAAGTTGGTCTCAGTTTCTACCATAAATCTTTTAAAGGTTTCATAAACATCAGATTTATTTTTCAGAAAATAAACCCATACAATCCTGCTTGAATCATCGATGAATGTGACACAGTATCTTGAGCCTCCAAGGATGTTACATGAGATGGTCCTCATAGGTCAGTATGAACCAGCTTTAACTTTGCTGCTTTCGATTCCCTACCGCCTTTTAAAAAGCTCACATTCTTCTGCTTTTCAAATATACAACTTTCACATTGCTTGTGTTCAACAGACTTTAATTCCGGTAGCTTCCCATTTAATAACAACACCTTCATTCCCCTCTCACTCATATGCCCAAGTCTATAGTGCCATAGACTCAAATTAGATCCAGCATCCACAAGTGCTAATGCATGTCTACAACTGGAAGTCATATAAAGGGTTCTAGTTTTCTTTTCTGGAGCAACAATCATGGCTCCTTTGCTCACTTTCCAGGAACCATCATAAAAGGTCACATTATGACCTTCATCATCAAGCTGTCCCACGAGATAAGATTTTTTGTGAGTCCTGGTGCATGTCTTACTCTGTAGATTTTCCACAATAATCCATTTGACATCTTCAGACAGACATCACCCATACCGACTATTTCCAAAGGTTTTCCATCTGCTAGAAAACATTTTCCATAATCACGCCCGATTTAATTATAGAGTACATCACGATTAACAGTGGTACAAAATGAAGCTCCTGAGTCCATAACCCAGAAATCAAACAGACTTTCCATGGATAGTGATAAAGCATCATTTACCTCCACAGTCACAACATTAGTGTGATGCTAAATTTTCATGATTATGTTAATGCTTATTTATTATTGGTGCCATGAGTTAGAGTCTTGGAAATTTGGATTAAAACAATTATGGTTTAAAAAAATCATGGAAGGGAGTTGGTGCATTTAAATGGGGTGTAAGGATTTTGGTGCAAATGACGTTGTAGAAGGGGTTTTGTGCAATTTTAAGACTTGGTTAAAAGTCTTGCTTGGCTCACCTAGACTCACATACACTCAATCACTTCCCCTTTCCCTCATGCACACCCTAAAAATCGTCTCACACACTCTTGTTGCAATAATTCCTTGCAACTTGGATTTTTGTTGAAGAGAAATTGGGGTAAGTATATTATTATGTTTAGAAGTGTTTTGGTTGAATTTTTGAGATGATTCTTGAAGTTTATGCTTGTTATTAAGTTTTAGAAAAAAATGAATCTTGATGGTTGTTTGGATTATGGTGCAAAACTTGTGTTACTTTGTTTTTACTATAAGTTTTGATGATTATGGTTGTTGGTGATTATTGGTAGGGAATGATTTGAGGTGTTGAAAATGGTGATTTTTGACTTTCAGTGTCGAACGATCGATCAGTTGGAGGGACCGATCGATCGGTAAAAAGTCATAGCCAAACTTGAAAAATTCACGCACTACCGATCAATCGGTAGTAACGACCTATCGATCGGTAGATTTTTTAAAAAAAATTATTTTTCTCAATTTTGTATTGAATTATATTGTATTGAATTATTTTTCTCAATTTTAGTGCGTGAATTATATTGTATTGAATTAAATTGAGAATTTATATTGTATCAAAAAATTCACGCACTACCGATAAAGGTTATGCTAATGAATTAAAGTTTAATGATTTGAAGGCTTTGTTAATGAATTTATATTGTATTGTTGAAATTCATGTAGAGTCTGCTCAGACATCTGGACAGAAAGGATGATATGTTACTTATAATCTTGGATCAAAATGTACGTAATGACGTACGAGCAATGTGTTAATGTTGCGTTATGCTTAAGTGTTTAAGCTATATTATGTTGCTTACGGAGTAAGTTTTGAGTATGTGTTGTTGGACAGCTATTATCATAACGATGAGTATATATATGAACCGGTATTATTATAGCGACGAGTATTTGACTGCTATTATTATATCGATGAGTATTGGACCGCTATTACTATATCAATGAATATATTTGGACCGCTATTATATTAGCGATGAGTATATAGATATGTGTGTTGGTATGAAAGTATATTCTGTGAGAATATGAAATGTTGAAAACATGGACAATTTGAAAGATTAAATGTGGATCCGTAGTATACAGGAAGTGTTTTTAGAACTTTTTATTTGAGTTGTATTGTTATTCATTATGATTACGAATTGTACTGGTGGCTCAACCTGTGTGAAAATTGTCCTCTAGGAACAAGTGAGATGGTATACTTTTGAAGGGCTTGGGAGAAATAGGGTGTCATGCATTCGAAGAATATCAGAAGATCTTTTGGAATTAATGGTCATGGCTAGGAACATAGTGGCTATGTTAGTCATGCTTTGTGAACCATTTTGATTATTGTAGTTATTATATAATACTTTCTCCTGATACTAGTACTGAGATCATAATCCTCTTAAAACTTCTCTTGAGTTCTATTGGATGTGGAAACTTTTGTCATTGTGTGAATTTTGTTTTGAAAATTTCAAATTTTTTACGTCATTATTGAGGATGTTTTGGTATATTAATATGGGCATTACAATTAGCGTTGTCGATTTGCAGTTCCTTTTCAAATGTCCAGTCTCACCAAGCTCCAACACTTCAACTTCTTCTCAAATATATTTTTGTCTTTGCCAATTCTTGACTTGGATCTACTGCGTCATTGGTTAGAACACTTTTCGTCACTCCTACCCCTGCCTTTGTTCTCGAGATTTATAGCCGAACTCGATGATGTTCTTTCACCGAATCCATCCTGAGAACTTCTTTAGCAAGAACTCGGCATGAGTTTTACAGAGAAATAATTGTATGTGTCTGATTTAGGTCTTACTTATGAACCAACTCAATATAATTGATCTAAAGTAATAAATTTTATTTTAATATTAAGTTGATATATAAATGGATGTCAAATCGGGTGCATATAAATATTTTTCTAATTTTATAAAGGTCCCAAACTCGAGACATTGTTTCAAATTGAGATGCAGGTCGTGGCGACTTGGAGTTTTCAAGGCTTTATAATTATTTTTAACTTTTTTCCAATGTATTCCAAATGGCCCTGTTGCATTGCATGAGTTTTTTAAATTTATATATATATTTAATTTTTTTGAACTGTAATTATATTAAAACACTGATAAGTACACCACTAGAAGTCCAAAAATCACAAGAAACGACAACAACGAAAAATACGACACACGCATGTGGGATGGATGAAAACACACAAAAGGCGATGCGTAGTATATAGACGAATGATAAGGTTTGTCACTAATAAACTACAAGATTATGATCCAAAGCATGTTTGAGCCTCCAAAACCAATTCAGATCTCCTCAAATCATATTGTCAAGGTCTCCTCAGTTTATAACTCCATTAAGTTCAGCCCAATTTAGCTTACTTGGGCCAGAAGCACATTTTAACAGTGCGAATCTCAGCCGTCGGATTGTTTCCCGAATTAGATTTAAAACCCCGTATCATCAAAACCCTAATTTCATCAAATAGTTGGCGTTTCCGCACAGCTGGACTAATCCTCGGATCTCTACCGTTCTCTCAGTCTCTGCAAACTTAAAAATGGCGACTCAGATGAGCAAAAAAAGAAAGGTTTGTCCTCCGAAGTGATCTATACATATTTGAGGTCTTTCTCTGTATGATGATTGATTGGTTTTGATCGACTGAATGACACCAGTTTGTAGCTGATGGGGTTTTCTTTGCGGAACTCAACGAGGTCCTGATGCGTGAGCTGGCGGAGGATGGATACTCTGGAGTGGAAGTTAGGGTTACTCCCATGAGGACTGAGATTATAATCCGTGCAACTCGCACTCAGAATGTTCTCGGTGATTATTTCTGTGCATTTTTTTAGTTTTGCTTCACATGAATATTGGGTTATTTTGCAAGTTTTATTATTTATTATTTAGGTATGTGCTAATTTGGCTTGGAAATTTTTGGTTCTTTACGTAATAGGTGAGAAGGGAAGGCGGATTAGGGAGTTGACCTCTGTTGTGCAGAAGAGATTCAAGTTCCCGGAGAACAGTGTTGAGTTGTATGCTGAGAAGGTTAATAACAGGGGGCTGTGTGCCATTGCTCAGGCGGAGTCTCTTCGCTACAAACTCCTCGGTGGCCTTGCTGTCAGGCGGTAATGAATCAATTTCATGTTTGTTGAATTTTTCTTGTGGAAAATTGGGTATATCTGATTATTTGATTGATGATTAAAGCTTGGATCTACCTTGGTATGCGAATCTATAAATTGCATATATAAATATGCGCCTTATTAGGCTGTTGTAGTTACTGAATGTCTATATACCATTTCTGTCAATGATCTGATTGAAAAACTTTAAAGTTAATGATTCCGTAGCTTCAGCAATCACTCATTTATAAAATATTAAATTTTTTTTCAAAAAAAAAAAAATTTGTTTTGAGTTGTTTATAATTTCCATTTTTGTTATTGAAGTTAGTATGTCATCCATAAAGCAAATTGGTGATTCGACACCAACTTGTGTCGGAAGGTGACTATATTCATTCTTCCTCCATGGTGTCATGAAGTAAACTGGTCTTCATGCTCTTGCCACGGATAAGACACATGAAAATTGGTTAATCAATGTAATTGTTGTTTTATAATCCTATATTTAGTAATGGTTACAGTTTTCTTATCAATATTACAGGGTTATGAGAAGCATATTAATTTTACTCAGTTAATGTTCTTAATGATGATTTTATATTTTTGTCTATGCGTTGTGTCGCTGCTTTTCTTTTGAAGATGTCCTGCAACTCTTGCGAACTTTGGTGATTTTCCAGTGCTAATTTTCTCAAAGTTCATTAATTAATTGTCATACATAAAGAGAACAGGTTGTCTTCATTATAACTATGTGTTTATGTTGATTCAAAACCTGCGATCTTTAGATTGTCTTCATCCATATGAACCTACTTGTTATATGTACTGGTGTTCATTCGGTATCCATGAAGAAGACACATGATAAATCATTTATTCAATTGTATCACGGTGTCTATTATCTTTTAGTCCATCGTCGAAGCCGTTAGCTCAATTTTAACGCAGGAGTTCCCAAGTTATATTGATTATCTACTTCTAAATTACTCAATGTTTCGCTATCTGCAATTTACTTGAGGAATATATATATTGTTCTCTCGTGTATCAAGACCGACCATCATTCCATGTCCAAACTGGTGACCAATTGTTTTTCCAGTGAAGATTTACTGAAATAACTCGCCAACCAAAGAAGTTCTACTGTTATATTATATCAAATGTCATGTTATGTCAAGAAACAATGCTGTTCTGAAATAGGTTTAAGTATTGTCTTTGGTTTTCTTACCTCAGGGCATGCTATGGTGTCTTGAGATTTGTTATGGAGAGTGGCGCCAAGGGTTGTGAGGTATGCTACTTAATCACTCTTCTTTCTGGTCCTTACATTTTAGTTTTCTTTGCTCAGAATTTTTCATTGATGTTATCGATTTTGTACCTTAGGTAATCGTTAGTGGAAAATTAAGGGCTCAGCGTGCTAAATCCATGAAGTTTAAGGATGGCTACATGATCTCTTCTGGGCAACCGGTTAAGGAATACATAGATTCTGCTGTTAGGCATGTGCTTCTCAGACAGGTCTGTCTAAATGGATATTAAAATATTCGCCAACTGTCATATACCATATTGTAGTTTTGAAAAAAACCATCGTCTCCCTTTTCGTAACATCCAGTTTATGCATTTTGGTCAGGGTGTACTCGGTATCAAGGTCAAGATCATGCTCGACTGGGATCCCAAAGGGAAACAAGGGCCGATGACTCCTCTACCCGATCTTGTCACAATACATCCTCCTAAAGAGGAAGAATTCATAAGGCCGACCATCCAAGCAACTGAAGTTGACGTGCAAGTTTAGAGAAACAACACTTATAAGTTATGTTATATATTATCAGAGTACTGTTTTTTCCCTACATTTCTTGAGCGCATCAGCAATCTTTTGACAGGGTAAAACTGCAGGAGTATGTGTTAGACTAATTTTCATCGATAACATCGAATTTTGTTTGGTTTTGGTAATGGTTTTTCTACCAATTTTTAATGGTGGTTCTGGTTTCGGTTACTCGTATGTTTAAAACAAATTTGAAATGCGCTGAAAATCATATGCAAAATTGGACGACGAATCAATTTCAATGGCGAGTCTAATTTTAATGGGTTTAGAACAAGTTATAAGAATTTCTTAAAAATAAATTGAAAAAAAAAAAAAAAAGCGCGATTATTATTAATAATTTTTTGGATTGACTTACGCTAGAGTACACGAATTATAATATTGTATTATACATGATAATAAACATTTTCCAAGTCTTATGTGCCTAATTTAATAAATAAATTAAATATTATGGAAATTTCATAAAAAAAAATAAAGTGAAAAAAAGTCAAAATTAAACATGTGAGAACTCGGAAGTTAGTGCAGAATAATAATCGATTATTAAATTTTATAATTGTTTAATATTCTTTTATTCATTACAGTTGTTGAACTCTTTCAATTCTTGTGAAATAGAAATATTGGAATGATACTTGAAACATATCTACAATCGAGCTTCCGATTACTATTTGTGATCAATTCTTAAAATTAATTATAAAATTATATCCTAACTTGTAGTTGTCACCGCTTTCGAATAATAAAGATTTTAATGCATTTATTTATATATGTTGAACATGTCATTCTTTCATACATGTATTAAACATTCACCAAACAGATTGATTTCCTTCGACACTCAACGGTGCATTTGGATTGATGGATTTGAAATTATGTATTTTAAATCTATGATTTCAAATTCCTTGAGTTGTTTGGAAGGACACAATTAAAGTGAGTTGTTTGGAAGGACACAATTAAAGTGAATTTCAAATACACTCTAGATTAAGTTAAACTTTTTCAATATCAAATTGTGATAGATTTCAATTCCATCCATCTTCGTTGTAATTTGAAATCCATCATACAAATCATTTTCCAAATCAAATCTTTCCAAACAAATCAAATCCATCGAAACACAACCCAACTCTTGGATTTTAGATTAAGAAATATACTTTCGATTAGGGGTGCACTTGGGCAGGTTTGGGTGGATAGGCATGAAAAAAGCACCAACCCACTACGTGCGGATTGATAAATCGTCAAACCGCAAACGCACAATAAATATACAAAATCGTGCAGTTCGGGTGAGTGCGGGTGCGGGCGGATAGTGGTTCAAATGGAAATATATTATAATTAAGATATTCTACAATATTGTCGATGATAAGTAGAACTAAATAAAATGATGGAACAACATAAAATAATAAAAAACTAAATTCATGTGAAAAAAATACTTTCGAAACATAGTTATCAAATCATTTACAATTGAAAATCAAAGATAGTTAATTTCATAGATTACCAAGCATAACATCATAATCTTAAAACTAGATATATCCAAATCATGTACTAAATTGGGATATCAATGCGGTAATGACAGACAATTGATTAAAATATTATTATAAAATATTAGGTTAAAAAATCATAATTTACAATTTAAACCCTTAACATATGTAATTTTATAATTTAAGCTACCTAAATATAATTTTTATAATTTAAGAAACCATAATATATAAAGATGTGGGTGGGTTGGGTGGTTATGCGGGTGGATATGCAATCATCCACTATCCACCCACATAATTGCGGGTTGCTCGATTGTTCAACTGTGGCTAATTTTTTCGAATGTTGAAACGAGCGGATATGGGTGGGAGATTGGGGGTAGGTTGTGTTGTGCGGTTTTTTTGTACACCATACTTTCGATTGCTAATCCGTTTGAAAGAAAATTTAAAATAAGCCTAAAACCGAAGCTATTTATTCACTCCCTCTAAATTGCTGCACGGATTATAACAATTCTTGAATGCCTCATTTACATTAACTTAAATGTCAAATAATACCCCCTCAAAAAAAAAAAAAAACAGAAAAATCAAATGTATGATGGTGTTTAATATATCTTATTTATAAATTATACATTAGTCAAAATTAGTTGCCCATGCTAGGTTAGGTTCCGCCGACAACCTCATTGGCTTTATCCGGAAAATTAATGCATACTTACTGATAATCCGAGAATGATAAGAAGCCTAACCATGGAAGCTCAGTTTCGAAATCATAGTTAGCTCTTGTGATTTTGCATTAGCTCCTTATAAAATGTTCAATCTTACCGGAGAGTTTGGCAGAATCTCCCTATCATTTATGGTTTATCTATAGATGTCAAACAGGTCGTGTTGGGCCGGCACGACCCGCAACAGAGACGGACCGTGCCTGACACAGTCAGTCTTCGTTTTCGCCAAGCCCGGCACGCCCATTGGCCCGTGGCTTATGGGTCGTGCCTCGGGTCGTGCCGTGCTGGCACGGCCCAAATCATATTTTTTAAATTTTTTTTTGTTTTTTTAATTTTTTTAATTTTTAATTATATAAATATAATAATATTATAAAAATATATAGATTGGCACAATATACTTACAAAATAAAAATTTATTGACTATGAATTGAAAAACTACAAATTACATTGAATAAAACAAAATCATAAATTACAAAAGAGTTTAAAAAAAATATTCTAATTTTCTTCATTTCATCGGAATAAATATCATGTCCTCCAAACCTTGTAAGGCTATTTGCATCAAACCAATAACTTAAAAGAATATACATCTCCACAGTGTTTGGTTCCATTCAACTTCGTTTTTCATCAATGACTCTTCCACCTGCACTAAAACAAGACTCCGATGGAACTGTGTATATCGGAGGAGTTAGTAGATCACGTGCCATTATGGAAAGTACTGGCCAAAGTCTAGCATTATCTTTCCACCATGCCAAAACATCAAAAGTTTCTAATTCTTGTTCACTGAAATTTATGACTTGGTTTAGATATAACTGAAGCTCCGTAAATGAAGATGTATTGGAACTAGAATTAGAATAAGCGGAAGTATTGTCTTGTCTTCTTCTTAATATTGTCCACACAGAACCCTTACTAATACTAGCACCACTACTACCACTTTCTCTTACTGGAAGTGATCTAGAATTATGTAACGAATCATATAAAGAAAACAAAGCAAACAAACATTTATTAATGCGCTCTTTCTCTTGATTAATATTAACATTTTCATAAGTCATGCTGGTGCAATAAGTTTATATTATAATTTCTACACTATATAATTTTAATCTAGGATCCAGAATTGATGCCAAGCAATTCAAAATAGTTATAATTTTCCAATATTTTTTTAAATTTATACTCTATTGGGGCAACAATACCTGTATAAAACGGATCAGATCTATGTAATGCAAAACATTCAATAATTTCATAAATTTTATTCAAAAACATTGAAGAAGTTGGATAATAACAGCCCGAAAATAAATTGGTAGCATCATAAAAAGGTTCTAAAAATTATGAATATTAGAAGCAATTCCCAATCAGTTTCTTCAATATGAAAATGTTCGGCCATCCTTTCATTAAAAAATAAAGTGACCACATTTCTATAAGGTAAACATGCTTGCAACATTAGATATGTAGAGTTTCACATATTAGGAACATCATAAGGAAAATCTTTATAATTCATACCATGAGAAATGCATAAACTTTTGAAGTCTTGTTGTCTAGCAACTGAACCATTAAAAAATTTAAGAGTAGTCTTTATTTTTCTAAATGAAGCTCAAGCAGTTTCAATCCATCTTGCACACACAAATTTAAAATATGACATGCACAACAAATATGAAAAAGATCACTATTTAAAATTGGTTTCAAATAAGTTTTTAACATAGTAATTGCAGCGGTATTATTAGTTGCATTATCAAATGAAATAGAGAAGATTTTATTACTAATATTATATTCATTAGTAACTTGCATAATGGCATTAGAAATAACTCCACCCATATGAGGCCATCAATTTTTGTGAACCTAAATTTTTTTTTATGTAACACACAGTTATCGTCAATCAAATGTCCTGTAACACAGAGATATGATGCATTGCCAAGATAAGTTGTCCAAATATCACTTGTTAGTGCTACTATCGAAGAAAGATTACCTAAATACATAATTAAATTTGTTTTATACTCATTAAACATTATGAATGCATTCGATTTAATAGTATTCCTTGAAAATCGTTTATGTTGAGGTTGCAAACCTAAATGAAAATAGTTATTGAATTTCACATCTGCCCCCATTGAAAAATGTTTCTCCGCCCATACTATGTATTTAGCTAATTCTCTTCTATCTCTTTCAACATTATAAGTGAAAATACCTAAACTTGAACTACTACTACCAGTACCGAATTGTGAAACAGTAGTTTGATTACCATCAGTTGGTTCACTTTCATGTTTAGCCATGTGTTTTAGTAAATGACATATACCACCAGAAGAAGCATATACATAATCTTTTTTACGTTTTTACAAACTGCCATTGATCCCTTTCCCTCAACATTTTCTACATCGAATAGTTGACATACATTACTAGTTCTTTTTTTTTTGAAGTTCTTTTACTTGATGATTGAATATTTGGTGTGCTTTCTTCATTTTCTTGATATTGATCGATTTCATCATCATAATTCACATTATAAGATGAATCGACCATTATGTATATAGACTACAATTATCTAATGCAACAAATATAAAAGTTACCATATTTATTAGGAGGATATTGGCTTTGTTGCTTGTGCTTGTATTGACAAATGTAAGAAGAATTTCTTTATTCTTTTGAACAAATTGAGAGTATAACGTTTCAAGTATATAGAGCTTAGAGATTGAGAGGATAAAACGTTTCCTCAACACACCTATATATAACAATCAAATTTTTTATTTTTTTAGAAAAAGCCGTTGAATGACATTTTTTTACCGTTGGCCATCGGCGATCGATCGCCAGTTATGTGGCGATCGATCTCCAAGCCCGTGTATTGCACTACTGCCACTCGGTGATTGATTGATATAACTGGCGATCGATCTCCAAGCCCGTGTATTGCACTACTGCCACTCGGTGATTGATTGATACATGATTGGCGATCGATCGTCGATTAATTTAATAAAAAAACAGATCTACAGTGTCGTGTCATGCCATCCAACGGGCTGGCACCCCTTGTTAATGAACACAACTTTAAATGTTATTTTTTCAGTTTATAATAAGATGTGCATCATTTTTCATAAAAAAGTTAGAGTCAGTCCTTTGATTATTTTTTTCCATTCAACTGCAGTAGCATGGTCATTTGTTTAAAAAAAGCTTGTTAAAATCACTAATTTGAAATGCTATTTCGGTCAAATTACGAAAAAATTGACCAACATGTTGTACCTGACACCGCGATTTGGGCAATGCCAATAAAAACTAGTATATATATATATATATATATATATATATTATTAGTATATTATATTATTATTATATATTATTATTATTATATATTTACCCTATATAATAAGTGTGCTAAAGTTACTGTGATGAATAGTAATAAATAGTACTTATTATTATCATTTTTTTCCCTTATTTGTTTTTTTTTTGTTTTGGAAAAGTTTTGTTCAAGAATCTTTTTGTTAAATAATTTAAATTTTGGTTAAATAAAATTTGGTTTTTGTTGATGTGCGGGTTTGTCTGAACCAATTAGGAAAAAATATATCTTAATCAATTGTTGATGCAAACAACTTCAAATATTATTTCTCAGTTTATATAGTAAGATGGACATCATTTTTTTTAAAAAAAATATTAGAGCCAGTCTATTTTTTATTTTTTCCCATTCAATTACGGTAGCATGGTTGTTTTTTAAAAAGTTTGTTAAAGTCAATCATTTGAATGTTATTTTCGATCTTTCCTTATTAGTTTTTTTTTTTTTTTTTTGGAAAAGTTTTGTTCAAAATTTTTTTTGTTAAATAATTTAAGTTTTTGGTTAAATAAAATTTGGTTTTTGATGATGCGCGGGTTTGTCTGAACCAATTAGGAAAAAATATATCTTAATCAATTGTTGATGCAAACAACTTCAAATATTATTTTCTCAGTTTATAAAGTAAGATAGACATCATTTTTTTAAAAAAAAAATATTAGAGCCAGTTTTTTGTTATTTTTTTCCATTCAATTACCGTAGCATGGTTGTTTTTTAAAAAGTTTGTTAAAGTCAATCATTTGAAATGTTATTTTCGATCAAAATAGGAAAAAATTGACCAACATGCTGATACCTTGTACCGCGCAATTGTGAGAAATAGTAATGAATAGTATTTAATATTCACATTTTGTTTTTCTTATTTGTTTTTTTTTTTGGAAAAGTTTTGTTAAATTTTTTTTGTTAAATAATTTAATTTTTTTTGTTAAATAAAATTTGGTTTTTGTTGATGCGCGGCTTTGTCTGAACCGATTAACAAAAAATATCTTAATCAGTTGTTGATGCAATCAACTTCAAATGTTATTTTTTCAGTTTATATAGTAAGATGGTCATCAATTTTTTTTTAAAAAAATTAGAGCCAGTCTTTTTGTTACTTTTTTCCATTCAATTACCGTAGCATGGTTGTTTTTTAAAAAGTTTGTTAAAGTCAATCATTTGAAATGTTATTTTCGATCAAATTAGGAAAAAATTGACCAACATGCTGATACCTTGCACCGCGCAATTGTGAGGAATAGTAATGAATAATACTTAATATTCACATTTTTTTTTTCTTATTTGTTTTTTTTTTTTCGAAAAGTTTTGTTAAATTTTTTTTGTTAAATAATTTAATTTTTTTTGTTAAATAAAATTTGGTTTTTGTTGATACGCGGGTTTGTCTGAACCGACTAGCAAAAAATATCTTAATCAGTTGTTGATGCAAGCAACTTCAAATGTTATTTTTTCAGTTTATATAGTAAGATGGTCATCAATTTTTTTAAAAAAAATTAGAGCCAGTCTTTTTGTTATTTTTTTCCATTCAATTACCGTAGCATGGTTGTTTTAAAAAAAAAAGCTTGTTCAAGTCAATCATTTGAAATGTTATTTTCGATCAAATTAGGAAAAAATTGACCAACATGTTGGTACCTGACACAACGCATTGTGCGGTGCCAAAAAAAACTAGTATATAATAAGTGGGCAGAGATTTATTATTCATCACTATTCTAATGAATAGTAAATTACTATTCATCACAAAAAAAAAATTCAAAAAATTATTTTATTTGTTTTGTTCAAATTTATTTTTGGTTAAATAAATTTTTTTTTTGTTGATGTGCGGGTTTGGCCTGAACCGACTAGGAAAAAATATATTTTAATCGGTTGTTGATGCTCGCAACATCTAATGGAATTTTTTCAGTTTATTGTGAGATGTGCATCATTTTTTCTTTAAAAAGTTAGAGTCAGTCATTTGGTTATTTTTGCCATTCAATTTACAGTATTAAGATCTTTTAATTTTTTATGTAGATGCGCGAGTTTGGCCTGAACCGGCTAGGAAAAAATATATCATAATCAGTTGTTGGCTTATACAACTTCAAATGCTATTTTTTCAGTTTATAGTAAGATGTGCATAATTTTTTATAACAAAGTTAGAGTCAGTCCATTGGTTATTTTTTTCATTCAATTACAGTAGCATGATCATTTTTTTTAAAAAAAGTTTGTTAAAGTTAGTCATTTGAAATGTTATTTCGGTCAAATTACGAAAAAATTGACCAACATGATGTACCTGACACCGCGCTTTGGGCGGTGCCAATAAAAAGTAATATATATATATATATATATATATATATATATATATATATATATATATATATATATATATATATAAGAGCAAGAATTATTATTCATAGGGATGGCAACGGGGCGGGTTTGGGACGAGTTTGGCCAATCCCCGGGTTCGCGGGTTTAACCCTCCCCCCCCGCAAACAATTTTTTTTTTTATAAAAAAAAAATGTGATAGAAATTAATTTTGAAACACAAAAATTGAGTTTTGAGATTGAATTTAATGTTTTCCTCTAGTAAATATTTATAATAAGCATCGTAAAACTATCTTTAAACTATCAAATATTTATTATTTAGTTTTTATTCCATTCAAAATGTTCAACTTCTTTACCATAAACACATGAATTTTGATATGAAATTAAACAATAACACATTATTGTACAATCAAAGAAGTGAAATGTATATTCAATATTAATTTTTTTTTTAAAAAAATTAAAAATGCATAGCGGGGCGGGTGCGGGGCGGGTTCGGCCAATCCCAGGACCCGCCCCGCCCCGCTTCCAAACCCGGTTGAAGCGGGTTTGGACCCGCCCCGGCGAATCGGGTTCAATACGGGTCCGGGTTTGGACCCGTCCCATTGCCATCCCTAATTATTCATTACTATTTTAATGAATAATAATGAATAATAATTTATTATTTATAAAAAAAATATTTTTTTTGGAAAAAGTTTTTTTTCAAATTTTTTTTGTTAAATAAAACTTTTTTTTGTTTATGCGCGGGTTTGGCTTCAACTGACTAGGAAAAAATATATCTTAATCGGTTGTTGATGCACGCAACTTCAAATGTTATTGTTTTCAGTTTATAGTAAGATGTACATCATTTTTTATAAAACAAATTCGAGTTAGTCATTTGAATATTTTTTTTTTCATTCAGTTACAGTAGCATGGTCGTTTTTTTTTATAAAAAAAGGTTTGTTGAAGTTAGTCATTTAAAGTGTTTTTTTTCGATCAAATTAGGAAAAAATTGACCAACATGCTAGTATCTGGCACCACGCATTGTGTGGTGCCAACAAAAACTATTATATATATATATATATATATATATATATATATATATATATATATATATATATATATATATATATATATATATATATATATATATATATATATATTGTTGGTACCGCGCAAGGTGGTGCCAGATAAAAGCATGTTGGTCAATTTTTCCCTAATTTCATCGAAAATAACATTTCAAATGACTGAATTAACAATCTTTTTTTAAAAAAAATGATCATGCTAATGTAGTTTAATGGAAAAAATAACCTAAGAACTGACTCAATTTTTTTTTTAAAAATGATACACATCTTACTAATAACTGAAAAAATAACATTTGAAGTTGCACGCATCAACTTGTAATGCATGGTGGCAATGCAAAATACTATTTACGCGAGTCAAACTCATTACGTCGTATCACATGTCAATAACTTTAAAGTTGCGTTAATATATTTGCACAATTTAGCACATGTTTTATTCTTTAAATGTCTATGCAAGCTCAGTAGTTAAATTATTGTCACAATCGATCCCAAAAGGAAACAGAGGATCTTGTCACAATAAATCCTCGGAGAATAATTCATAAAGCCGACCCATCCAAACAACCGAAGTTGACGATTCGTTAGATCCTTTCATCTGAGGGGATGTCCTCAGACTGATACATCTGCACCAAATATTGGAAATAAACATCTTCGAACTCCTTGGCATGCTCGAACTGTTTCATTCCTCGTTTTTGATTCTCTGGACAATCTGTAGAGATATGTTTCCTTGCTCCTCACGTCCAACAGTTACAATCTTTAAAACTTTCATTAGCTCTAGTATGAGTTCGTCTGAAAGTTCTTTTTGTTGGTGCCCTGCTAGTGCTTGCTTGATTAGAACATGTTGATGTGGTTCTACTCTTGGTTGGTCCTGATCTTTGCCCTGATCTATAACTTCGGGCTTTCTGCTTTGACCAGAACTTTCTATGTCTCCATGCAGACCTAACTCTTCTCGAACTACTTCCTCGTGCATAAGGATGATGTCTATGTTTCTTCATTTTTAGCCTTTGGGGATAGCTTCCAACGATAGTAGGGATGTCATTTTGGACACAACGAAGAGGAAATGTTTTGTTTAATCCTCTTAATCTCCAGTAATTCTTTTGGAGTGCTGTTTGATGGCACCACTATGCAAGTTTAACCTTTAGAAATGACATTCTCCTGGCCACCGTCTCTGTTTCTTGCGGTATATATTCCTGGATAAGCATTTCTCTCCATGAGCTCGGAATTTTGGCAAAGAATAGCTCAGATGCAACTCCTATGAAAAGGATTTTTAATATTTTTGCCATCCTGTCAACAATTGTCTTTAGTGACTCTCCGGCTAAAACTTCCTCTTTGATGCTTTGGGAAGTGAGTTCCCAAGCAATTTTGGTTGATCCTTCCAAGCTCATATTAAGAAGCAATATGAACTCTTCTTTGTTGAGATCAAATGTCACTGTTGCGATTCTCATAGCAGACGCCCAATCATGGATCAGTACCTCTCGATTTTTGAAATAAAAAATATCCATATTCAGCATGAGTTCATATAGATATATCGGATCTAACTGAGATTTCTCGTATGGCGTTTGATGTATATCTGGTCTTCGGGAACGGCTCTTTGTTCCAATTTGGGGATCTAAAACTGCTCCGATGGTAAAGACTCCAATGTGTTGCATGTTTTGATCTCCTGGTGGTGGCTCGTGTGACCCAAGACTTTCATTCTCGTTCATCTTTAAGTTCACGAGATATAGTCATGCAAATGACTCGACAAGGTCGTGTAGATCTTCTAAGTTCAATCTCCCCATTACTTCTTGGGTAGTATTGGCTCTCCTCGGATGACAGCTATCATCTTTTCAGTCTATGTCATCGGGCGATGGACCTCCTCAGTTTTCCAGATGTAAAAGGGATTCTGTTCATAGGATGGTGGTAACCACCCTCATTTCCTTCTTCCTGGAGGACTTGGTCGTGACTCCAATTCTTTGACTCGGGTTTGAATATCGAGAAGGTATTCAAGAATTTTCTTCTAATGCTTTATCATTATCTCCATCTGAGTTTGGATATGGTGGATCTGTTTAGGGACATGGTATTGTAGGTAACCATAACGATGCACTGTCTTTTGAATCTCTCTGAGATCTTGGGAGAGCTTTGAGCTATCCGACTCGATTTCATTGGGTTCCCCAATCCTATTCGTCTGGTCCGGATCCTGTTGGGTCATTAGGATCTGGAATCGTTTCGTCATGTTCAAGATGGTCTTCCTCCCGAGCTTCGGTTAATGCGAACTGTAATTTGATGTTCACACTGTAAAGCGTCCTAGCAATCCTTTCCAGTTTTTTATACCGATTTATACTAGCTTGGCTAGCGCTGGCTCCTCGTAAAATTTTTCATTTCCGGTTGAGGCTTTGAGCTTCGGCCATGTTCATGTTCCCGTTTTTTCAATTTTTAGAAGTACCACATGTATGAGTGACATCTCGAACATTCTTTTGGATCCATGTTTTTCTTGAATCGTCTCCTCCATTTAGGATAATATTAATATTCAAAATATTATTTTAATATTTTCAGAATAAACCTAGGCTCTGATATCATTTTTTCACAGGATCGAGTTATTAGTAAAACCGACAAAACTTTGGGTAAAATTCGAAAAGTAATATAAAGCCTAAGGGTAGCATGCAATTAACCACTTAAGGGTATAAAAATAAAACTGCATGGGATAAGCTGTTGAAATTAAAATTAAAAGAGAGGTGGGGAGTTTAACATAAGAATCTTGACATGAGGAGTGTGGTTCAAGAAAAGTTTAAAAGTAAGGATTTTTGATGAGTTTACCCATCAAATATTATTATTTTCATTATATTCTTAATTCAATTGTTTTTAAAATAAAACAGTGTAATTCCACTAACGATTTTGAGAAGGCCAGTAGAGGTTGTCAGATTCCACCAACTTATTTAAACTGATATGAGACTTGTCTTTATCATCTTAACAAAAGAATAGAATTTATTTCAATTATTTTGAAATACATTTTATTTCATTTACTTGTCGTAATTAATTGAAATAGAGAAATGGGTAATTAACAGAGGGCATTTTAGGATTTTTAAATACTAAAATGCTATATTGTATAATATTTAGTAAATAATGTAATTTTAAAACACTCTTATTATTATTATTATTTTATTGGGAAAGGGATGAAATTTTTTACTTATAGCTGGATTCGAACTTGAGTCATCCCAAAATGGAACATGAGCTTTACCACTCCAGCTAAGATCGAAAGCTCCGGACTTACGGGTATATTTTATATGAACAAGATGAGAGGGCATATTATTATAGTGCTAGGCGATCTCTCGGATATTTTATATGAACAAGATATATTATTTTTATATAATACTTTCCAAGTGCTTGCCAGAAGTTATCTATAAAATCTTTTACTTGCAAAGCATTATTATTTTGCAATAGCTACATCATAATAAAGCAATCTCTTCTGCATCTTTATATGATAAGAACGATAGATTTAGAAAGGGATATGAAACTTATTCTAATCAAATTATTTCCATCACAATTTCGTCCTAAATGATTTTGTCTATATTGCATATATTTAATATTCTATCAAAGTTGATGTAACGCATCACAAAAAAACCTCAAACTTGTCATCAAACTTTTTCCCATCTTCGCCAAAGAATCCGCCATGGGAGACTCTCCAAGCCCTCGGCTATCATCCCCACCACCATCTTCTGCACAAAAATTAAATTTTCCTATGTTCTACTACGGCCTCACTGTGGTCGGAGCAGCAACAATCATTCTTGCACTGTATAAAATTATAGTCGTTCGATGGTGTGTTGATTTCGACATTCATGGATCCCACTTAGCCACGACAAATGATCCTGGACCCACATCGAACGGGGGCTTTCATAACTTGCATGTAAACTTTGTGACCAGTTTCATTTACAAGAAAGATGAAGGTGGTGATGATATTAGCTGTGCAGTTTGTTTGTGTGTGTTTCAAGAAGGTGAAGAAATAAGGCAACTGCCTAACTGCAAGCATTCTTTTCATGCTACCTGTATTGATTTGTGGCTTTATTCGCACATGGATTGTCCCCTCTGTCGTTCCACAGTTGAGCCACCTGGCTCCCAGCTCTTGTCTTCGAGCAGCCTGTAAACTCTAGAGAAGATTGTTATTTCCAGGCACCTTAGTTTAGAATCTGCATTCCAACCTGCACTATGACAGTTTTACAACATTTTTTGTGCAAATGTTTTGCGTAATCTAATGTGATTGATGTTTGAAGCAAAATTAATAGATATGTCCTATATCAGCTGTATTCAAGATGTCGCGGGGCCAAAAGAACCTGAATATATAAGACAATCGGGCAACAGGGACATGCCTGCACGAACTCCATGATACATTTCTATGTATAATGATCCATTCATTAGGTATGTCTTACAGTAAGGTGATTCTACATCGGAAACTGACGGATGCGACCTGTGTGCATTTCGTGCGGTTATTCTTTCAAGTGCCTATGACTGCGGGAGAGTGAAGCACGATGATCACTGATCACTGATACAGATCCAAGATTGATTAGTGACATGTTCTGAGAATATAGGTCCAAGGTAGTTTTTCAAGAGCAGAACTTACCATTCAAGCATATCAAAGATCGCAGATTTACGTGAAACTTCAAAAAACACAAACAAGAAACACGTATCTTAAATAATTTCAAGCCGTATCTTTAGGATATTCACAAAAGTTAACAAAGTCATATAATGTGTCCGGACTCGCAAGGAGATTCTATTTTAGTCAATTACATCTTCCTCAAATTGTCCAACCTGGCCTGCAAGTCGCTGTCAATTCCACCATCATCATTTCCTGTTGCCTCAGCTTGTGGAACCTTGTTTTTTGTGTTTTGGGCAGCTACAGCCGAGGAAGGTGCGTTTACGAGCTGTTGCATAAAAAAGAAACCATTAGTTCATCAGCAATACAAGAGTTCCAGCTCTTAAAACTTCAAAGAAGCAAATAAAGTGTTAAAAATTATACCTCAGAGTTAATGTCAATGCCAATCTCATCAAGCACCTGACTTACCAACTCTTCTGTTTCTTCTTCCTCCTCATCTCCTTCCAATGCATCGTCAATAGCATCGCCCATCACCTCGCTAACTAATTCCATTTTCTCATTTTGTTGTTCGAATTCTTGCATTATCTTCTGTAAAGCTGGCAGATTCATCTGCCTATTCATTTGCCCCATAGCCTTTGTAACGCCTTTCATTGCCTCCCCCATTGCTTGTGTTGACTTTAGCGTCTGAAACAAATTTTATTCATCAATGATATCAGTTAGCATGTCGAGATAAACAAAGCTGTGTAAAGAAAGTGAAACTACTCATTGCATACTTTGCTGAATCAAAGGTAAATTTTAGTATTACAGTACTGGAAAAGTAAAAAAAATTAAATCATGGACAACAAATCAAATTAACAGAACCCAGCCATTAAAATCAAACTACTTGAATCCACAGAATCCAACTACTTGAATCAACAGCTTGCTCAAAAGAGATCATCGCCATGTAACTAAGTGATCTAAAAGATACAGGTCAAAAGTAAGGGAATCTTTCAAAGACACAAAAAGATAATCGGAAAGCTTTCATATATATATATATAGATAATAAGCCCCATCTCATATTTGAGGCAAGCCAACAACCATTACCAAGAAAATTTTTACTAGCAACTGCAGGAGTAAACGTGGGACCTACGACAGAATTAGTAGTGAAATCATGCAGATCCACACTTTTTACAGCTAACAATAAAATCAATGGCCATGAATGGTGACTAGAAGCACCTCGTACACTCTATCAAAATAAACTATCATTTCATATGTTTAAGATCAAGTTCAGGCACAAAATATAACGAGGCCGACGGAGATTTCAATTCATGACGCACCTGAATTCTGAGGGACACCCCTTGAAGTTGAGATTTCAACTTGTAAAACTTTTCGATCTGATGTCGTGTTCTGATAAGATCTTTGGCCATCACCTTAACAGCTCCCTGTAACAAATTGAAATAAATTATGTCCTTGAGCAATTTGTCCAGTACAACCAGTCAGTACCACATCAAAAATGCAAAAGGAGCAAAGGCATTGGCCTGTGTAATAAGGAACAAGAACTCCAGCCACACACATCCAGGGCAAAGAAGTCGTTTAGCAAGACAATCACACAACTCTAGCAACAAGTCAAATATCCGTGTCCAGTTGAATATAAAAGAATTTGAAATGTTTTCACAGTTTCTAGATTCAACTAGCCACATCTAAACTCTTGTCGCATGCCAATAAGAGAATATGGAGTTAACTGAAATACATTGCAAGCCTAACACACCATTTTCATGAAATGAAAACTTATTGAAACCAAAGTATATATTCTCGAAAATATGCACTGGGAGATGCCTATAAAATGCACACAAGTGGCATACCATTTGCCCCTGCTTAGCGCTCTTCTTTATCTCGGCAATAAGTTTCTTCTCTTGGGTTTGTAACCCCTGCCGCTCTCTCTCAATTTCCCGAATGGATTTATCAAGCATTCTTTTATTTTCCCGCAGAAGCTCTGTAAATACCATAATGATGTTAGACGAGGAAGCAGCTAAGAAAATGAAACGGAGATCACCAAAATTTGTGCATTCCAAGACTAAAGCTTCTGGTCCAAAATCAGGTCTATAATTATTAGAGCACCTCATTCTTACCTTTTAAACTTTAGAAGTCTCAAGAATATAAATAAAACATAGCAAAAGATAGATTTCTAATGTTTGAAAAGATTAAAATGAAACAAATAAATCTCTATGTAGATGATTTGCAAAACTACACCTACGCAATCTTTTTAAAAAAAGATAGACTGCGCTCCACAAAAAACCCGTCGTCCTCTGATATGGGCCCAATATTTGAAAAGCCCAAGATCCATATTGTTTATAATAGGAGGGGTAAAATGGGAAATACACCTGCATGTAATGGGGGGGAATGCAACAGAGAGTGGGAGGAATTGTGGATCTATTCAGTTATCATTTTGCTGGAAATACAGAGATTCTCTCTAGGTAGTTTGCAATTGTTTTTTTTCTTTCAGTTTGTTCTTGTAATACATTTCAGTATTAATTCCAGTAAATTGTGTTTGTGTTTGTGTTATATTGTGTTGATATCGGATAAGCTCAGGCGCAGTTGTATCAAATTGGTCCGACCTGCCGGATAATTCCCTGGGCACGCTAATGGCTACCGGATCAGAAGCAAGGATGGAGGCTATGGAAAATGCAATAAATGGTTTACGAGAGGAAATCAATGGGATTCATGGAACATTGGACGCAATGCACGACGTGAAGAGTGATATGCAAGGCGTAAAAAATGGTTTGGCGGATATCCAAGCTTTCATGCACAATTGGATTAAAGATAAGAATTGGGCAAGGAGAAAGTTCAATCTCCTGAAATAAATCAGTCACCCGAACCGAATGGGAGATTCGCATGTCCAAGCCAACGCGATTAGCGAAGGTTCTGTTACAGGTGATCGCTTGGAGGAAACAGAAGAAATAAAACTTCCTGAGGAGAATTGATCTACCCAGCTTCAATGGTAGTGACCCGTTCATTTGGTTGGGCAAGGCTGATCAATACTTCGAACTACACCATACACCAGAAGAGAGTCGCTTAAAAATTGCATATATGTGCATTGAGGGATTGGTTTCAAATGGGTCACAAGCAAAATCCCATGTATGAATTGGACGATGTTCGCTGCAGAATTGATCAAGAGATGCGGTGGAGGAAGGCTGCTAATCCGTTTGAGGTCCTAGCATCATTGCGACAAGGGAAACAAAGAGTGGAAAAGGAAGAGTATATTGCCCAGTTCGAGGTCATAAGAGCTCAAATCGCGCCATTTCCAGAAGAACAGTTGATTGAGAGAGGAAATAAGCCGCAACATCGTAATTCATGAGCCTAAAACTATCATTAGAGCTATGGATTTAGCACGAAGCATCGATGAATCCATACATGGAGGCCAAATTGACCCTTATTCAACTTATTCTATTATTGGTCCGAAAAAAGGGGGCAACAACAGAGGGTGGAACTATCGAAATGAGGTGAATAAAGATGTACAAAGTAGAGGCCCAACTTGGGTGGACTAATCTGGAAACTCCGCAAGGTCCGTAAACATGGGACATGGCTCTAACAATGATCGACAAGGCTCAAATTATGGGAGGGAAGGCCGAATTGTATCGTACCAAGAGTATTTGAGGAGGAAGGAGAAAGGGTTGTGTTTCAAATGCGGTGAAGCATATACCCGTTTACACAAATGTACCAATAAAATCATGAGAGTGACCATTGTGACAGAAGAAGAAGAAGAAGACGACATCGAGAAGGAAGATGAGAAAGCAGCAAAGGGGGAGGATAAGGAAGAGTTGTTTGACAATCAAAACATGGATTTAGGGATGCTATAGCTGCCTCTATTTTCAGTCGGGGGTAAGCATTTCTCGTACTATGAAAATTCGAGGAATTATTGGTAGCACCGATGTCGTAGCCATGGTCGACAGTGGGGCTAGCCACAACTTCGTTTCCAGAAAAGTGGTTCAAGGATTGGGGCTGGAGGTGGATGAAAGTGTGAGATTCGGAGTGGTTTTGGGTGATGGGGGCCGAATACAACGCCATGGAGTGTGCAGGACAATACTAATAGATTTGGAATCTTACCAAACCAGTATTGATGTATACTTTTCGATCTCGGGGGAGTGGACATAATATTAGAAATCGAATGGTTGAGCACATTGGGAGAAATGAGGGTGGATTGGGGTCGACAACGGATAAGGTTTGAGAACGGTGACAGAAAGGTAGTACTCCAAGGGGATCCATCTCTTAGTAGATCCTTGGTGTCCTCACGAAGCTTGATTAAAACATCATATATGGTTTTTTGTGGGATTTTGTGGCTAATGCAATGGAGCGAGGGAACGAGGATCCGAGGGAAGAGGTCCGAAATCAACCAGTGGAATTAGTTAAGTTGTTGGGTCAATTTGATACTATTTTCCATGAGCCATCAGGGCTGCCACCAGTGAGAAAAGAGGAGCACAAAATTCAGATTAAAGACGGGTGTGGACCAATGTCAGTTAGGCCATATCGATATTCTCACTGCCAAAAGAATGAGATGGAAAAGTTAGTGACTGAGATGTTGGCTGCTGGAATAATTCAGCCAAGTATTAGTCATTTCTCTAGCCCAGTGATACTAGTTAAAAAGAAAGATGGGAGTTGGAGATTTTGCGTGGATTATAGGGCCCTAAATGAGATAACTATCGCGGATAAATATCATATTCCGGTGGTTGACGAACTATTGGATGAGTTGCACGGAGTTGTTCTTTTTTCTAAATTAGATTTAGTTCGGGATATCATCAAATTTGGGTAAGAGAAGAGGACGTACCCAAAACAGCTTTCAGAACACATTCTGGGCATTATGAATTGTTGGTGATGCCATTTAGATTGAAAATGAGCCGCGGCTATGTTCCAAGCAACGATGAATGAAGTACTTCGACCTCATTTGAGAAAATTTGTTCATGTTTTCTTTGACGATATTTTAATTTACAGCAATACTTGGAAGGAGCATTTGACACATTTGAAAATTGTATTGAGGGATCTTCTTCGTCATAAATTAGTGTTGAATCGGAAAAAAATGTCAATTTGGGATTGAAGAGGTTGAATATTTGGGTCATGTTATTTCGGAAAGTGGGGTGGCTATGGATGAGAAAAAAATATTGAGTGTGAAGGAGTGGCAAGTTCCAAAAAATGTGAGGGGAGTTGGGGATTTTTGGGACTTACGGGGTACTATAGGAAGTTTATAAAGAGTTATGGGTTAATAGCCAAACCTTTGACTGAATTACTCAAGAAAAATAATTTTTGTTGGGGAGATGAGGCACAAAAGGCATTTGAACAATTAAAGTTGCTATCATCCAAGCACCCATACTAAGGCTGCCAGATTTTAACAAGGACTTCATAATCGAATGTGATGCATCGGATAGAGGGATAGGTGCTGTTTTATCACAAGAGAGGAGGCCGATTGCTTTCTTTAGTAGAGCATTAGCAGCTAGATCTATGGCCAAGTCGACGTATGAGAAGGAGCTTATGTCCCTAGTAATGGTGATACAACATTGGAGACCATATTTATTCGGGAGAAGATTCACAATTATCACTGATCATAAATCCTTAAAAGAGTTGTTGCAGCAGCGAATTAGGATCCCAGATCAAAAACATTGGCTATTTGAATTGTTGGGGTATGAATTTGACATTAAATATAGGGCTGGCCGTTTGAATACAGTAGCAGATGCCTTATCGATGAAGGGAGAGGAGCTAGAATTGACTGAGTTAAGTGTGGCTAGATTGGGCTGATATTGAGATCGACAAAGACAAAATGTTGCAAGCTATCATTGCAAGCTTACATGCTGGAACGGCACAAAATTCAGGGTATGCATTGATGCAGGGACGTTTGTTGCACAATGGCGGGTTGGTACCACCTCAGAATTCAGGCTGGGTGCAAAAGTTACTTGAGTTTCATAATACACCTTCTGGAGGACATTCAGGGACTCTCAGAACTAACAAAAAGTTGGCTGGAACTTTTTAATGGCAGGGGATGAAGAATGGCATACGTAATTTTGTGGCGGAATGTGTTGTTTGCAACAACAAAAGTACTTGGCTCAATCACCTGCTGGGTTGTTACAAGCACTGCCTATACCACAAAATATATGGGAAGAGGTGGCTTTAGACTTCATAACAGGGTTGCCAAGATCCAGGGGCTTTGAGGTCATCATGGTGATGGTAGACCGACTGACAAAAGCAGCCCATTTTCTTCTTTTTAAGCACCTGATCATAGCCAAGGGAGTGGAAGAAATGTTCATAAAAGAAGTAGTTTGTTTGCATGGGATCCCCAAGTCGATTGTGAGTGACAGAGATCCAATATTCATGAGTAAATTTTGGTTGGAAATTTTCAAACTAGGGTACTAAGATGAAGATGAGTTCTTCGTACTATCCTCAAACCAATGGTCAATCCGAAGTGCTTAATCGATGTTTGGAGACATATCTTCGTTGCTTTGCATCTGAGCAACCGAAGACTTGGTCCGAATGGATTCCTTGGGCAGAATATTGGTACAACACCATGTTTCAGTCGGCAGCAGGTATGACCCCGTTCGAGGCTGTTTATGGCAGGAAACCGCCTACCCTTATACATTATCTTCCCATATAAACAATGGTCGATGCGGTTGCACAAAAGTTACATGACCGTGATGAGTTATTGAAGCAATTGAAATTCGCCTTACATAGAGCGCAACAGAGAATGATCAAGCATGCTAACACTCATCGAAGGGATGTGGCTTTTATGATTGGGGATATGGTATTTCTGAAATTACGTCCGCACAGGCAGCACTCTATCAGCCGAAGAATATGTCAAAAGCTAGCTGCGAGATACTACGGGCCCTTCAAGATAATTGACAAGATAGGAGCAGTAGCCTATCGGCTACAACTGCCTGAGGGATCGCGAGTGCATCCAGTTTTTCATGCATCATGCCTCAAGAAAGCCCTTGGCAGACAATGGGAAGAGAATGCAAAGATTCCAGAAGAGTTAGAAGGAGATTTGGCAATCAATTATGAATGTCAAAGCATCTTGTCTAGGAGGTAGAGGAGAGGAGCAGATACTACAAGTTCTTATCCAATGGAAGGGCTGAAACAAAGAGGAGGCTACTTGAGGACAAGGCAAATGTTGAAGTGGAGGGTGATGATACGGGCCCAATATTTGAGAAGCCCAAGATACATATTGTTTATAATAGGAGGGGTAAAATGGGAAATACACATGCATGTAATGGGGGGAAATATAACAGAGAGTTGGAAGAATCGTGGATCTATTCAGTTATCATTTTGTTGGAAATTTACTAGCTTTGCTAGGGTGAACTACAGAGATTCTCTCTGGGTAGTTTGCAATTGTTTTTTTTCTTTCAGTTTGTTCTTGTAATACATTTCAGTATCAATTCCAGTAAATTGTTTTTGTGTTTGTGTTATATTGTGTTGATATCGGATAAGCTCAGGCGAAGTTGAATCATCCTACATGTAGGACCATGTCTTTTTGTGGAGTGAGGTGTATTTTTTAAAAAACTTTTTTGCACAGGTCTAGTTTTGCAACTGACCTCTCTATGTTGATAGGTGGAATACCAAACAGGGTTTTAGAAAAAGGAATAATTAATCTTTTCCATGTATGTCCGCCCCGATGGTTTATTGACTATAAATATATTATCGATATCTTGCTACCAACAATAACCATTTTGGTAATCCCCCATGCCAAGATTTATCTACTAGTGGGTTAGGATTTATGCGAAAATTAAACTAATCACATCTGATCTCTTTTTAAAGTCTTCACCATCTCAAAGAAAGAGGAGTCTGCCTGGTGAAGGCCGGTAATAACTCAAACAAGACAACTTTCTTAAGAGAGAAGATAAGTTCACAAGAGATATGCCGCGATTCTCTTGGGGAAGGCATGGCTGTGTTGGGTCAACCCCAAATTTTTTTGGGAATGTGGGCCCACATTATGGGGCCACATTCCCAACCAATGAAAATGCATTTTTTGGGGTTGATCCACTGGGGTCAACCGCATCCGCTTCCCCCCGATACATTAGACCAAATTAACATGTTTCAAAAAATTCTTCGTCAATAATCCTTTTCTCAATGTAACCAAGAAACCGAGAGGAGAATAATCCTAAAAGGTTCAGCTCTTCACTAAGCTCTCTATCTCACGCATACAAGCTTAATTAATTAAGCTCAGATCACGTATCCGATCGTTTTAAATATCTTCGGATCATTTATTAGCATCTCTTACGACAAAAAATCTCATCACCTTTCCACAAAATCAGACATTCAATTCGCGTCAACAGATTTTTAAACCCAATATACTTGCCAAAGTGAAATACCTCAGCTAATCCAGAAAGTCAATGTTTATAATTGTTTGTTCATTCAGAAAGATCGTCGGAAAGCGATCCATATTTATACAAACTATATAGACTCCAATCTCGACAAACCTCATAAGAAGTACAAATTCAACGGAAAACAGAAAGAAAATAACTGGGAAACTAAGGAACCGACCTGCGGGAGTTTTCCTCTTTCCAAACAGGAAACTCATGGCGATGTATGATCAATTGACCGATGAATTCCGGCAAAAAAAATCCCAATGGTTTGAACTACAGGAAGCTTTGTAATGAATAATCGTTAAAAAAATGGGATTTTAACCAATTTTTTTGCATACATCAACGCGGTACGAGATGCGAATACGTGGGGAAATCAACAAACGCGGAGAGGCTGTTGCTTAGGTTTGTTCTTTTTTCGACCCAACGATTAGAAATCGACTATTGAGTTTGGAGGACATGTGGCAACATCTTAGAACTTTAGACCGATTAAAGATCCATTTGACAGCACTTTGGACCGATTAAAGATCCACAAGAGGATCTCTATAGAGATCGTAATATCTCGTTGAAATTGTAGGGAAAGTTTTATAAAATCGCTATTAGACCTGTAATGTTGTATGAGACGGAATGCTGAGCACCCAAGATGAATTACATCAAAAAATAAGTGTGACAGATATGCATATTCTTCGTTGGATGTGTGGTAAGACCAGAAGAAATAAAATAAGGAACGAAGATATTCGAGCTGGAGTATGTGTAATTTGTATAGAAAAGAAGATGCAAGAAAGCCGCTTACGTTGGTTTGGTCACGCTCGACGTATGCCTAACAGTGCACATGTGCGTCAAGTGTAGCCATGGTCAGGGTGGTTAACGGTCCGGATCAACCGGAACCGGTCCGGAACCGGACCGGTCGGTTCCGGTTCCAAACCGGAACCGGTTGATCCGGTTATAAATCGGAATCCGATCCGGGTTTTGCCCGGATCGGATCGGTTCCATAGGTCCGGAACCGCCAATCCGGCGGTTCCGGTTCCACCGGTTCCGGTTCCGGACCGGAACCGGAACCGGTTAAAAATTAAAAAAAAATGGGGAGGGTTCCGTTGGCCAACGGCATTGTAACCGTTGGCCAACGGACTGCCGTTGCCCAACGGCTATTTTAGCCGTTGGGCAACGGATTAATTAAAAAAAAAAATTTTTTTTTTTAAAAAAAAAAATTTTGCTTCTATATATACCTCATTTTTCCTCTTCAATTTTTCATCTCCAACTCTCTTACTCTTACAATCCTAATCTTGATTACAATTATCTCGTTTTTCCATATTTCCACTAATACGATGGCATCTTCTTCTACTGGTCGTGGTGGTCGTGGTGGTCGTGGTGGTGCCTCAAATCCACATTTATTCCAAGAAAATTATGATATATTTGCCGAGTTTGATAATGCTTATGATGTTGAAGAAGCGGAACACGTTGCAGAACCGGCGGCCCCCCAAAATCCGGCCCCTGGCGGGTCATCCGCGACTACTGCCGCTTCGAGTCGCACGAGTAACCGTCCCAAACGAAGCAAGGTATGGGATCATTTTGACGTCGAGACAAAACCAGGTACGAACGAATCTGTTGTTATTTGTAAAATATGTAAAACCACGTATAATTATAAAACAGGTGGTTCCGCTGCGCGGTACCGGAACTTTTAAGAAACATCTAGTTAAAAAACATAATTTTGATGATGTTACTTTACAACCATTAGGTAGAGAACCAACCCAACTTCAAATTAATCCTCAGTCTGGCACTAATTTTATCTTAACACCGGAAATGAACAAAAGATTATTCGTTCGTTTTATTGTAAGATGCGAACTTCCTTTTTTGTTTTCTGAAAAAGATGGCTTTGTTGAATTTTCTTCTGGTATCCAACCATGTTTTAGACATATTTCTAGGCATACTTTGAAAAGAAATATTGTCGATGTGTTTCTTGATTACCGTAAGACTTTAGTTGATCATCTTTCTTCTATTAACTGCAGATTAAGTTTAACAACTGATATTTGGACGAATACCGCATTACTTTCTTTTCTTGTTATTACTGGTCATTGGATTGATGATAACTGGTGTTTGCAGAAAAGAATTTTGTCACTGGATGAATTAAAATCTGCACATACTGGTTCCCAAATTGCTAAATATATTGTTAATGTTTGTAGATTTTATGGAATTGCGGATAAAATTTGTTCGATTACACTTGACAACGCTTCAAATAATAACGCGGCAATGCGTGAACTTAAAATATATTTACGACCAATGCTTAATGGTGTTTTTTTCCATGTTAGATGTGCATGCCATATAATTAATTTAGCAGTAAAAGATGGTTATGAAGATGCTGAATGTAGTAGCATAGACAAACTTAAAAATTGTTGTCAATGGATACGACAATCACGCATTAAGCGTGATTGGAAACATACGTGTGCAAGTCAGAACCTTCGGTTTACTCTTTTTCCACCGCCCATTGTAAGTCGATGGAATTCTTTGCACAAAATGTTAGAATCGATGTTACCTTATCAAGATGCTTTAACTTCTTTTTATAACTCTTATCAAATGCCTGAAAGTGATGAAAGTTATTTATTGTCTGATAAGGATTGGTTTTTTGTTAAAAATTTAACTGCTTTGTTATCAACCTTTAAAGATGCAACATATCGTTTCTCCGGTGTTTGTAATCCTACTTCTCATTATTTTCTACCACTTGTATTTAACATGTTTTGCAAATTTATTGAATTTAGAGATGATATTGAGTTGATGTCGTTCGTTTATCGTATGGAGGAGAAGTTTAAAAAATATTGGGAACAAATTCCACACGTGCACTGTATATCTACATTGTTAGACCCAAGTCAGGGTGTAGGATCTTTCGATACTTTCTTTGAATATTACAGTACGTTTTTGGATAAGGATGTTGACGATCAAAAGACGTCAATCATGCATTCTCTCCAAAATATGTTTGGATTGTACCATAGTGAACAGGGACAGAGCTCATCGGCGCGTGTAGTAGGAGGAGAAGAAGAAGATGCTAGTCAGTCACGAAGCGGAGGGATTAATCTGTTGCGGAGCCTTGGAAGAAAGAAGCAGAGAGGAAGCGGAGTGTCATCTACCTCTTCAAATGAGTTGCAGTTCTTCCTGGGTCAAATGTTCATTACAGATGAAAATTTTGACGTACTAGAGTGGTGGAAAGCAAACGCAAGACAATATCCAGTCTTAGCCAAAATGGCTAGAGATGTATTTGCAGTCCAAACATCCAGTGTTGCATCAGAGTCGGCATTTTCAACTTGTGCTCGGCTCATTGGAGACTTTAGAGTTTTTCGACAAGCAGAATCATTGTGCATGCTTACGCTGCTAAGAGATTGGTTCGATGCTGAGAGAAGAAATAAGAGAGAAGGAGGAATCGACGAGTTCTGCAATGAAAGTTCTGAAGAAGAAGAAGAATTGGCCAAGACTATACTTATAAATTATGATGAGTAATGTATTTTTGTTATGAATTTCAAATGATGTATCTTTTATGTTGTTTTCCATATTCAATAAATGATATATTTCCTTTACGATTTGAGTTGGAAAAAAAAAGGGTTGGCCAAACCGGTTCCGGTTGGAACCGGTTTAACCCGGTCCAATCTGGCAAATCGGAACCGTGGTTCCTAACCGGATCGGTTCCATGGCATTAGCCATGGAACCGGAACCGGACCAATCCGGTTCTGAACCGGATTGGTCCGGTTCCACAAAAAACGAGTCCGGGACCGGTCGGATCCGGTCCGAATCCGGTCCGATCCGGCCCACGAACACCCTGAAGCCATGGAGTGCAGGAGGATTACATAAGATATTTTGACCAATAGAAGGGTTTGGAAAAGACTAACGCATGTGTCCGATCCAATTTGATTCTCTCTATTGTTCATATAGTCTACCCTAATTCATTAGGATTAAATGATTAGTTGTTGTTGTTGTATTCTCGTATTAGGTTCATTGGACATAGATAGTCAAACTATTTTGTCTTTATTTTCGGGTAATCGTGAAATCCAAGTTTCACCTTACAATTTTCCAGAAGTGAACGACCAAACCCCCCAATTAGTCTCTCAAGTAAATTCATATGACTTATATACACTGGAAGCTGACTCTAATTTGCTCCCATCTCAGTGTAACCTTGGTTTTGAAGGGTAAATCTACCTTCCAAGATGTAGCCACTTGGAATAGAACCGCTACTCGTATATTGCTCCTCATATTTTTTCCAATGCGTCGTACTAATGGGGACAATTATTTCTTGCTTTTATTGAATAATTTCGTGGCTCTAAAGTATGAACACCGCAAATACTTTAGGTGACAGGGTTGTAAGGATTTCGTTCCGCTTTAGTCTCGATTGATAACCTGCAATCAAGAAACAAAAAAACAATCACAGTATACAATTTCTAAGAAAAACTATAAACTGAAATGCAAAACAAGAGTAGGGAATTAAGGCTCAGGTCGAGCTGGGTTTCCTTTCAACGTCGTCACCGGGGAACCAAGGTATCGAATCCAAAAGGTGGAGACACACACAATGCCCAAAGACATTGCCCGAAGACACTGCCCGAACCACTGTCCGAAGCACACAGCCACAAAAGCACCAAGCTTAACACACGGTCAGCGTCTGAACCACTCACAACCGAGCACAAAACTCACGGCCAACCACCACTGAAACACGAAAGGAAAGGGGGCGGAC
Organism: Haberlea rhodopensis; assembly: GCA_907163345.1. Taxonomy (NCBI): domain Eukaryota; kingdom Viridiplantae; phylum Streptophyta; class Magnoliopsida; order Lamiales; family Gesneriaceae; genus Haberlea; species Haberlea rhodopensis. Next base: position 2,249,395 of record CAJQUN010000059.1, on the reverse strand, counting down.
GAAAATACACTAAGGATTTTCAGTTATCAGAGTGTGTTACCTCATCATGGAACAAAGCCAACTTAATAGCACCAAGGGAGACGAAGAGGAGGGGAGCAAATCCCAAGGAGTTGGTCCAGCCGAAGAGGCGTACGCTGGGGAAGCTTCTGGAGAGGGAAGAGCAAGGGTGAAGGGGGAATGGTAAAGGGGCTCGGTTATGGCAAGTAAAGAGGGGCCAAAGCCCAATGCAATAATAAGGTAATGGGCCAAACCCAACAAGGGTAAATATATCAGTTAACCAATTGACTTTGAATTTTTTCCTAAGTGTATAATTTTATTTTAACTAGTTTGATTAGTACACATTAGTATTTTGAAAAGGGTGCAAAGATGGTATCCTCGAACTTGAAGTGTCTCATTTGGGAACAAATGGTGATAACCAATCGAGAAAGTCCGTGATGTCCTAGTCAAACTTTTTTTTATTAGAGCAACTTTTTTTATTGTGCGAAAGTTGGATTGCATGTACTCCATGGTATCTTGCAAGCCCTGTATTGTTGAACTGTGGGTTTCACAATGGGGCATATTGCATCGGGTGAATTTCAATAAAGGATGTACGGATAAGTGTTTTCAAAATCGGACCGGACATGGAACTGGTGACCTTACTGGTTACAGGTTTAATCGGTTCGATCGGTTGAACTATTAGTTCAACCGGTGATGACGACAGTATTATGTAATATATATTTTTACCGGTGTAATCCGGTTCCCACCGGTTTTTAGCAGGGTGGATTTATAGGGTCAACCGGACCGGATCAAGCACCGGTTACCGGTTTACCGGCAGGTCAGATCTGATTTTCAAACACTGGTACGGATATATGAAAAATTATAAAATTTTATATTTATTTTTCAATTTATATATGTCTTCCTCGTAAAATCTTTCGAACACCTCCCTCCATGTATTATATTCACTAACTAAATCTCTACTACCAAATGGTGGGAGGCTTTTCCCCCATAATATTTAGTTTTGGCCTTTGATTCCGCCAACAAGTTTGACAGATTTTTTACCATAAAATGGTAAACCGTCAGAAAGTGTAATATTTTCATAAACCAGGACCAAAATATATTTTCTTAAAAACAAAATCCCCAAATGTTGTGCTTGTTATATGTTTACTGAGTACATTTTCACATAATTTATTGTTTTATTTTTTTAGTGGCTTTATCAACAATTTGTTTGTGTACGTGGGGATCTGGTATTTTCTGAATCCTTACGTAAGAAATTACAAAAGAAGTTCTTTTAACAAAGATGTGAATTAGGAAGAATTGGTTGACGAAAATATAAATCGAAGAATGAACCTTGATATACCCAATAACACTACATTTTTATTACCACGAGACGTATTGCTAGGCCGTTGGTCATTTGATTGGACTGAAATTTGAAATTGGTGCACTCGATGATGTGAATCATTTGAAAAATCATCATATCATATACCATAAAGTAATTCATCGATAAAAATGCTTCGAGTCAATTGTAATAATCTTACATCAAATTGAATCGACCAAACAAGACTCGAATACAATATATTGTACCTCTTCATTAAGTTGTGTTGGTCATTTGACAGACATATAATCCAGCTACCAATATATTTGGTAATGTCTCCTCGATAATAACCTTACAGTGAATAAATAAGCTCTACCCCACTTATAAGATTGTGGAGTCTCCTTGGCAATTATTAAAGTTGCTTTTTCTATAAATTTACATTAAAATAATTAACAAGTGAAAAGGTTTATTTTTTTCCCCTTTAATTTCTCCCTTGAATGAAAATAAAAAGGAAATAGACTGCCATGTTGGGGGCAAATTCTTGGTTTAAGTTTCATTATCAAATGTCTATTTGATAAAAAATAATAATAATAATAATAATAATTTAGCACTTTGTTTGGGATTATTTTCAAGTGCATTATTATTGTAAGTTGCTTTTTGCAAGACTTTTGATCTTCTATGTTATTATGTACAACTTTTAATGTGTGATGGTGTATGGGTCCACCCGATGCATAGAAAAATGATTGTTGTTAGCACAAAAATCCGGTCCGAACCGATATATTTCGACCCGATAAAACCTAATATAAATTGTATCGTTATCTTCTTTGGGTAATTTGTCCCATGTACATTATCAAAAATCTTTTATCATGTATTTTGATAGGAAAATTTCACACTCATCACAATCTTTGGATGGTAGAATACTTTCAACTCAATTAGTTTAATTCGTCGCGATTCGACGTATGTATAAAAATACGAATAATTCTACAAAGGGTCGATATATAATACTTTATATTATGCGAGTATTAGACACTAATAAGAATAGCATGTCATTATTGTTACATAGAAATGGAATTAGAACAACTGGAATGCTAATAACTTGTTAAAATCATACATACTTAATGCAAGATTTTAATGTTGGTAGTTCCATAAACTGGCAGTTCTTCTACGTATTCTTCAATCCCAATCCTGCCTATGTTTTCGAGCTCGAAAAGATCAGAACTTGAGCAACTTATATCATCAAAATCACACTGATCATAGTCATGGAACTCTCTAAATTCTTCATGTCTGGTATTATTCCCCTCGTAAACTCGAAAACTGTTGATATTTTTCTTGATAAACTTGCTACCAACATGACATGGCGTCGGGGCACTGACTGAGTGTTCACCATCGCATATGTTCTTCTGCCCATCAAGAATGACACTAACAGGGCAAAATCTGACTGATCGCTTGGATTTGTTACTTTTCGATGACGGGTTTTTGCTTAAACTTGAGGCGAGAGAGCTAGTTTTTGTGTCTTTCATGGATCTTGACTTCCTCATGGAGCTCCACTCGTCCAGGCCATGATCAGTTTTCTTCGAGTTTCTTGGACTGAAAATGGAATTCAAGAAACTTGTGAGTTTACCTCCTGGTGAAACGGGTTCTTTCACCTTCTTCAATTCTCCATATATCTTCATTGCCTTGGATTTTGTCCTTGTGAATCGCCCTTCACGCTTTGGCGTAGCCTCGGGCTTGTCAACTAGTCGAGTTTGAGCTTGTTTCGGCTTCTGAATTGGAAAAAATAATGATTTTGGGTTGGATCTTGAAGCCGAGGAGTCTGTTTCTGAAGATGAGAAAATGCTCGAATCTGTTGATGAGCCTGAATTTGATGGCAAATGCCTTGTGGAAATGGTGCTGGTTCTCTGACTTTGCATCCATTTTTCGATCATGATCGCTCGTCTGAGGTTTTCGATTTCTTCTTCAACTTGTGCAGAATTGTTTCTTCTGTGAGTAACAAAGTTTCCCTTTTTTTCTTGTTGCTCGTTGTCTCGTCTGGATTCGTCCATGGAGCGATACATGGCATCGAGTATAGATGAAGAAAATGACTGCATTTTATCTCCAATACGGCAGTGTCTATTGCAGGAATCCGGATTCGGGCACTCAGGCAATTTTTAAGAGTGAAAAGGGATGGAAAGGAGAATATGTGGAACTAAAGAATTTAAATGTGTTTTGAGCACATGAGATTATAGAAAATAAAAAAGAACATGGAATGATAGGTGACAACTAGGGCTCAACACTCAGTCGGTTCGATCATCGAACCGAATTTCCAAAACCAAATTTTTTGGGCAGTAACCAAACTGACTAAACTAAATATCGGTTAATTCGGTCGATAACCGAATTAACATATATTTTTTTAAAAAGATATATAAAAAATTAAAAAATAAGATAATTTGATTTTAAAATTAAAAGAAGTAGATAAAACGATTTTTTAAAAAATAAAAAAAAGTAAAGGATTTAAGTTTTTCTAAAACACCAATCCCAGCTTTATGCATATGGCTGACCTTCACCCAAGTAGGTCAGAGCACCCGGTTGATCTCAGGAGTTTCAGGTAACCTCATTTTTTAACTATATCTCACTTAACCAACCAATGAGCCAATGGCTCCGACCTGTCGACCTGATGCATGGAAATCAATAGTCGTGGTCCCTTAAGTTATCCGATCTCCCGGGCTCCCGAGCTATTTACCATGTTGTGACCAGGGTAGTCTTATCTCCGGACTCCCATCTTGCCAATCAACGAGGGTGCTCACTAGCTTTGACAACATCAGACCTCTCACACCTAAGAATACGTTGACCAAGTCTCCATTGAACTGAGTTATCCCTAGATTTCAGGGAGTGGGGTGATTCGTGGCCTAAATAGTCAGTCGACGTGCTCCGAAAATTCAGGAGTAGTGTAAATCATGGCTTTACTGGCCCAAATTGCACATCCGCGAGGTAATACCTATAAATAGCAGGCTCACTCGGGATTTTGAGATATGCATTTTCTTATATACACTTACATACAACAGTTGCTCCATGACATATTTTATCCCGATCTCCAATCACCTGACTTGAGCATCGAAGGGGACTCGCCGAAAAAATCTTTCGGCACCCTTCTAACACTTGTTTCTGATCCCAGCAGGTCATCACATGATTTAGCTTTTCCATTCTGTTCGTTTAAGAAGATAGAAAGATAGGCGTACCGACCTCTTATTGATACTAAGAGTTCAGCACTCTTCTCGGGAGTATCAAACCCGTTGTTTAGAAAAAATAAAAATCGAATTTTCGAATTAAGCTAACCAAATTTCTGAATTAATTCATTTCAGTCGGTTAATTTGGTTTATACGAAATTTAGAGAAAATTAAAAGGGTAGTGGGGGAAAGAAGAAAAACCAAATGCCATGGCTTGGATCTTGCGTTAAAAATAATCGGAGAGACAAGTACCAACTACCATGGCATATATAACATGAGTGATTCTGGGGTTGGAACAATTTATTTTTTGAAAAAAAAATCATTTTATATACAATTTTTTAAATAATTAAATTTAACCTCCTCCGATTCGGGTCGATCTTCCGAAAGGAAAGAGAATTGAAGATCATATGCAGGGTGAAAATCTTGTAATATTTGATGTGCTCGGGGTTGGGGTACGAAACATGAAGTTATGTATGTTTACCTATAGGTAGACATGATAACGGTTCGAAATCGACGGTTAGACGGTTCGGAATAGCCGGTTAGCCGTTTCAAAAATCTCAACCCTTAACCGTAACCTTCGTAGACGGTTCCGGTTATGGTTCGTGAACCACGGTTATGGTTCCGATTACGGTACGGTTCGACCCTTATATTTTAAAAAAATTGTTAAAAATTATACAAAAAGTGTTTTAATGTGTTTTTTCTCCATCGATCAATCATAAAATAACGTGAAGTAAATTCAATTGTGAATAATCAAATGAGTTTGTTAACCATAACTATATGTGAATAGAAGTATAAAATTTTACGATTTTTCAATTCCGAAAACAACATTAACCCACATTTGAGTTGGTCTACATATATTACTCCAGTTTTGTAATATTTTATTTAGTAAGTATTAGATCTTCTTTTTTCTTCTTTATGAGTTTGTTTGGCATTTTATATATTAAATTTGTTGTAGAGTTGCTCTAATTTTGTGGTATTTTATTTAGGAACGTAAGTTTTTTTTATTTCACTATTAATATAATACCAAATTATTATTGAAAAATAATAGAATACCTTTTTTGATAATTTTGATTTATATGTCAATATGTAATATTTAATTATTATGTTACACGCATGCAACATATTTATATCTTCTGCTAGTATATATCTATACTATCTTATAAAGTGTAAACTCCTTATAATAACTACTTTGGTCCGTCCTAAATAAACCAATGTCAAATTACTTATATGCCCAAACAAATTACTTAGCTTTTTATTATTAAGGGGCAAAAAGGTAAATAAAAAACATCATATTTCTCTCTCCATGTTTCAAAACTGCTTCAGTTTAAAAAAAAAAGAATCCCTCATCAGTTTAAAAAAATTGTGTAATGATGCGCAAAGTATTACAAATATCCAATATAAAATATTTATTTATTACGTTACACACGCAACGCGTGTGCGTCGTCCGCTAGTAATTATAATACCACAAGGTTCTATAGCTCAGTGGTAGAAACTTAATCATCTAAGTTAGAGGTCAAGGGAATATCCAATATAAAATATTTATTTATTACGTTACACACGCAACGCGTGTGCGTCGTCCGCTAGTAATTATAATACCACAAGGTTCTATAGCTCAGTGGTAGAAACTTAATCATCTAAGTTAGAGGTCAAGGGTTCAATCCTACATCAATATACATTTCAAAATTTTAAAATATTTTAAAAATATAAAATAAAACCCGTGAAACCGCCGATTCACAGGTTCATACCATGGGCGGGTCGTTTAAGGTTCGGACCCATCGAACCAGGTCAATGGATAACCAGCCGATTGACCCAGTTCGGGGTACGGGCCAGGCCACAGTTGAAAGTAAATAGTGGCCATGTCTACCTATAGGTGAATATGTACGGCCCGGTCCACAGTTTTAAGTAAATCGTGGCCATGTGTACCTATAGGTGAATGTGTCAATTCTTTTCCTATTTTTTTCTCGAAAGCATGTTTTTCCTCGTTTCATCTTCAGTATAATGATTTGAATTTTAAATGGTTTCTAATCTGATTTGACATTTAAAATAATATTTTATTTTATCAAAATAAAATAGTATATATATGTCACTTTTATATCGCCCTTAAATATAATTTAATGTCCTTGACACTATCTACACCAAACATTTGTGTGTAGATACCTCGAAAACACTGCCACAAAGACGTCAACAACACAATCGTATATATGGATACAAAAGTAAACACTCGAGATGTTTGTACGTTCTAGTGAGTGTGAAGTGAAATATTGAATAGTGAAAGGTCGTTAAAGCTGTATTACCACGCGTGCGGTTGGCATGAGTACAGATCAGGCCAGTCAGAGTGGCCAACAAGCTGCTGTTTCGTTGGCCTTTGGACACCCTTTATTTCGAATCTAGATGCCCTTAAGGACAAAAATAAAAATGTAGTTTATGGGAAGTATTTGAAACACATTATTCAACCAATGGGTTATTTGATCAACTCCCGAAGAACACAGACTTGCGGTTTTATTCAACAATTTAGCTTGCCTAGATAGATAAATTACAAACATTTATCTATGTAGTTTTCTTTCTTATTTTTTCTTCTCCAGTTCTGCCTAAGTAACTCATATGTGTTACAGTCACCAAAGAAAAACACCACAAGAATAACGAAAAACGGGCATCATACAGCTTAAACTTAAGGGAAGTGGTTAAATGTTATCTGGAATCATTCATGTAAACGAATGGTTCTCAAGTGGTTCTTGTGGATTCAGCCTCTGAACGTCCACTAGCTGGTAAAGATCCCCTCGGCGTTGCCTCTGAAACGGAAGGTGTGTTCTGCGAAAGTAAAGCCGAAATGGTTCAAGAAACAAACTTATCATCACATTGACAATCAGGAGCCATGATTCAAATCCCAACTACCGATCTGAAAGTAATGGATCATTCAAAACAGGTTGTGTAACTTCTAAAATTTACTGAAACTCATATGCAGCTAGATAGGGAATTCGAGGCTTTTACTGAAATCAGATACGTTTCGCAACAGTAGACACCAATGGATTAAACTTGAACCAAGAGATGGATGGACGAATTCGTTTTTGAATCCCACTGATTTATAGGAAATCGTATAGGAAACAAGCAGGAAAAATGGTCAAAAAGGATGAATTAACATCATTCTGTTCAAAACAATATACTAATATTTAAGGAAGATATGCAGTCCGGATACAAGATGAGGGTTAAATTGATGAAAGAATAGAATGCATATCTACCCCAAAAAAATACATTCTTACCTTCTTTGCTCGATGACCGAGTAATCTATCTCCGATATAACGATTGCCTCATCATGTTCTGTGGTTGCAAGCACTTCGCCAAACTGTCATATTCAATGCCTTCAATTTAATCAGGGTTCACATAAATTCCATAAAAGGATATCATTTTCTTCAGGACCACTGTAGGAAAATTTTACAGAAGACAATTTTTCCACATTATATCAAATTACTGAAAGATCTTCAGCCAAAATTAAATGATACTCACAGGTCCAACGAGAGTAGAATGCCCCCAAGCCACATAATTTGAGCCAGTATCTCTAGCAGGCGAACACGTTGCTACATAAAGCTGTCAGAGGAGTAGCAGCATCGGTAAAGTATAAGATGCAATATGCTGCATTTGTGGAAGGCCAATTCCATGATCAAAAAGGAAATACCATGAAAGTTGTATCAGTAAGCTGATGCAGCATTCACATAAAAAGTAGTAGATATATTTTTTTGGTAACCGTTCAAGTTTAAATGTGCTCATTGATCCGCGGCAGTTAAATATATGTATTAAGTGACGATGATCTGCTGAGCTCGAAAATAAGACAAATATGCTACAAATTATAATAGTACAATACATATATGTGAACAGGGAAAGAAGATAGAAAAGCGGAGAAAAGCTCTATGTTGGTTACACTTGCATATAATTGTCATGCACCCCCGACATATTTTGATGCCTGAACATGTGAATCTTTCCAAATTTCAGAACATGGATAGTATTGAAATGAATTTTTATTTTGTAAATGGGTGTGGAGAGTCGTTTACTTATAAAATTGTTGCTATTACATTGAGTCAAAAGTCATTTCATTTTATAATACTCGAAGGACTTCGGAGTCAAGTCACTGGAGTATCATGTCAGGTGTAATACACTGGCTCCTATCATGGCATAAACAAGATTAATTCCCAAGCAACTACTGACGTTGTCCTAAGCACAAATCTTTACTCTCCAGGATCCTACATCGAAGTACAGGATCTCGAGTCTTCAAGAAAACAGTTTCCTGCTTCCTTTTAAATTGAAAGGCTGTACCACAGTACGGAAAATAATGGACAATATCCATGAAGTAGTTACATTTTTCAAACCAGAAGCTGACACGCCATTTCAAAAAGAAAAAAAATGGAGGAGAGAATACCTGACAATCTGCTGCCCTGAAGATCAAAAGGCAAACATGAATGTCAATAGAGTTTAAACCACATATTATTAGTGAAATTATAACATAGATGCACCAATAAGATTAGATAATGAGTAAAATATGTGAGGTAGATGTCCAGTATAAATAGATAGACGAGAAAGATTAAAGGATAATGCATTATGATGTGGCCAAAATGTCTATAAAAAAAAATTAAGGAAGAAGATCTGGCAAAAACAGGTGACCATGTTAAGAATTTTTCAACAAGCAGGCATACTCATACCATCTCAAGTAGCAAGCCTTGCTATTAGATCAAATCTTATTTCGTGTATTCAAAAATATATGCTAGAGATTCAAGTGTTTGGATTTATCCAAATGAAAGAAAATCACATAAGATAATATGAAACTTTGTCAACGCAGGAATTCTTAAATAGCATTACCCCAAGAGGTAATACTTCCTGAAAGACTAGTGACAGATAGCGAATCTAACTTTTTAGCATATGAATTGCTTAATGACTTTTTCAGTTTGGATTATAAATCCCACCTTCAACTAGTTGCATTCGCATACATGCACGATTATGTTATCATGCTATTGGCCACAACCGTTATGTAAAAATTGCAATGTGAAACACGACAAAACAATACTAATAATTTAAAGCACTATGGTAATCCCTGAAACAAACTTCTAGATTAATGATATAGCTCTAAGCTAGACACAAGCTATTACCTTGCACGCTGCAACAACTCCCAATGCAAGGGACCAGTAGTCATGTTAAAAGCCCCAGGATAACAAAGCAAGTGAGCACCTGATAATATAACAAGATAATGGCCAGTTAGAAACATTAATGACGTGTTAACAAGAATGGCTGCTTTCTTTATATTGAGACCATCCAAGTATTAAAGTTACAATCTACTTTTACCCAATTCAATGGAGAAAGGAATATAAATTAGAATCAGAATATGAGAAAGATAACTAGCAAAGGAAGATTATTCCACTGAATTCGTCAAGATAGAAAAAAACACAAAAAAGTGATAAATTTGATGGCATGAACAAAGAATTTGATGCTAGAGAGAAATCATGATTGTATTTTTTTCAAAAATGATAATTGTCCATATACGATTCCTGCAGAGAATTGAATGATTCAAGTTGTGTCCATTATAACGCTTACTTCAGGGCTATAGATGAAAACAAAGTTTCTTCTCCTTTCCTTTAGCGATAATTCTAGTACCAGGTACGTTCAAAATAAATGCTTATGTCATTCATAAATAGGATGCAATATCACGGACTCCATTCTATATAACAGTTGACGATCCCTTGGGAAAAGTATTACAGATATTATAGTCCCATAAAATCAATAGGAATACGTGTCAACATAGCATCATACATGTAGGCAAGTGTGACACATTCTTTTTTTCAAAATATATCTATACTCATTAAAATACTCATCACTAGTTTATCAAATTTAACATTTGAAAATAATTTAAAAATTTAACAAGAGAAGCAAAATAAAATCATTAACACAACTGATAGATGAACACAGAATCGAACCTCTGGTTGCATAAATAGCTGCTAGCTCTTGGAATCGGATGTCATAACAAATGCCTATACCTATTCGGCCAACATCTACAAAAACAGGCACCAATTATATCCAAGAGCAGTACTAAAAACCTCAATGACGCAAATATAATATTTTATAAAATCTCAAAATTAAAAGCCAGTCAACACTGAGATTTTGAAATATAACAGCGCAAATTCCTCAAGTCCAAAAACCTCAGAAGCATCATCATTTTATTCTTCAGGAAAAAAAAGAACATATTTCTCAATCAATTAGCATTTAGCAATTACCATGCTATCATTTCCTTAAAGAAAAAACACTCAAAACAAGCCTAAATATGCTTCACGTATAGGATGGATAATTTATATTATCTGTCGAAGAAAGCACATAAAACCTGTGTCCACAATGGTTGGGGTCTCCCCTGCTGTAAGAGTCTTTGATTCTTTAAAAGTCATTTGACCAGGAATATCAATGTCAAAAAGATGAATCTGTAATATAACAGGTTACTGATACTGGAGACCAAAGAATCCATTTCGAGAAGTTAATTGATCAGTTGACAGATCTTATGATTTTGGCATGTCAAATGAGGGGCCTTTGAAATCAAAATCACGTGGAATATTTCTTAAAAAAATCTCAAACCTTCCTGTGTTTAGCCTTAAGCTTTCCATCCGTTCCAAAGACACAACACGTATTATACAACCTATCACCACTTCTTTCAGGTATAGACCCACCAACAATGGTAACCTGCAGAGTCCGAGAAAGTTCAGACAACATTGAAGTCGAAGGAGATGCATTACCACCAGCATCAATATCCTCTGCATATATTGGAAAACTATCATTTGAATATGGGCTATTCCATATTTCCTGCAAGACCGGAGAGATGTTTAAAAAAGATTAGAATTTTGTTAGGTATTGACCCTTACAGCTACTTAGTTGATCATTTAAACCTTCGGAAAAGCTTCCTCGTGATAAAAGTTAGTTTAGGTGTATAAAAGGTGGTCATTTAAATAGCACAGATACCAAAATAATATTCATCATGCTGAAACTTCCTTTCCATGGGCGTTTTCAAATATTGTAGTGAAGTCAAATCACATAAATACACGTAGGAAATGAAAATATAAGAGAATGAGCAAATATTTCATCCAAGTGGACAAATGCTATATCTTCATAATTCTTACTCACAGGAAGAAGAATCAGTTGAGCACCCTTCCCTGCAGCCTCCTCAATTAATTGGCGAGCATGCACAATGTTTTGTTCCTTTTCAGCAGTAACTGATAACTGGCAAAGTGCGATTTTGAACTGCAGAAATTGAACAAAATGTATCAGAGCCACAATTCTATAATCAGAATGACGAGGTAAGTGCCATAAAAAAATGAACAAAAATGCAAAATTTGGGCGTGTTTTCTCTGTATTACTAACTAAAAATAGAGTCTGGCCAAAAACACTACTCCCTGGACTAAATTCTTTACAATTAATAAATACTTTGGCAAGTACCCAAGAACTCGAACCCCAAGCAGGAAGTTGGAAAAGGATAAATATTTCAGTTACACTTATGATATGTAATTTATACGAACTTACCGATTGGTTTTGCTAGCAAAGAGAACATAGATCATATGCATAAAAAATATATGCGAATGGAATTCAAAAATGTATATATAAACGAAAGATAACATTTACTTTGGCGATAGGAGGAATAGACAACGGAATGGCAGGAGGAATTCTAGCTTCTTCTGGCTTGAATGTGGACTCCGTTTTCGACTTTGCTGCCAATGAAATTGTACCGCTGGAATTGATATTAATCATCCTTTTGCAGATGGAAATGCCGTGAAAATCGAGATTTCTGAAGGATAATAATGCAGGGTGGAAACTAATTTGGGGAGAGAAGCAAGAGCTGTAGGGACCGGAGATTGAGGAACGGAGACTGTGAATTTGGTGTGAAGGTAAGGAGAGCATTTTAATGGCGGCAGCGGCACATTTTCAGGAACTGAAGATCTGTAGAGATTCTTATATTTACAATTTCATTCTTGATTCGGATAAACGGGAAGTCGAACTGTCGAACTAATGACCCGGGTTTTTATATTTATGCCAGACAAAGTATTTTTAGCTTAAAATTGGAAAAAAATATTATTAAATAAAAATAGTAAGTGTTTGCTAAGTAGTTTAATAAATTTCAATTAATTACAAAATTGTCACCAAACAACTTAAAGTGGTCAAAAGCATATTGTGACCTGCTTCTAAGCATTTTTATGTTGCCTGTGCTTAAAGTTGAAAAAAGTTGTTATTAAGTAAAAACATTGAGTGTTTGCTATTAAAATAAAAAACAGCTTAATAAACTTCAGTTAATTATAAAACTGCCACCAAACAACTTAAAGCGGTCAAAAGCATGTCATGACCTGCTTCTCATCTTTTGCTTTTTTTGCTTATTTTTAGAGAAGCAATAGCAGAAGCAAGGAAATAAAATACTCAAAATCTATTTTTTTTATCTGAAAAGTTGATAAACAGTTTGCAAAAACATTTACAAACACTTAGTATTGATGTTTGTTTAGAGGTCTATTTAAATGAGTAAAAAACATAAAATTATTATTATTAATTTTTCTTATATATTCGTGAAAAATTGAAAAAGCAATTTTTTTTTTGGAGCACTTTTCAACTATTACACAAAAACATACGGGTTTTTTAACTTTTTAATCGAAAAAAACAATTTATTTAACAAAATAATCGTTTTTTTTTTCCTATTATTAAAGTAACCTAAGTCGCCATGTGAGATGGCGACTTCATTTGAAGTCGCCATCTCACATGGCGACTTCTATTAAAATTATTAAAAAAAACTATTATTTTACAATGTCGCCATGTCAGATGGCGACTTCCATTGAAGTCGCCATCTGACATGGCGACTTCTACAAATATTATTAAAAAAACTATTATTTTTACAATGTCGCCATGTCAGATGGCGACTTCCGTGAAGTCGCCATCTGACATGGTGACTTCCATAAATATTATATAAAAAAACTATTATTTTTTGATGTCGCCATCTGACATGGCGACATCCTTTAATTTTTTAAATGATGTCGCCATGTCAGATGGCGACATTATATTAAAAAATATTTTTTTTCCGGTGTCGGTATATAAAGACACGGTGTCGGTATATAAAGACAGAAATTTTTTTTGTTTTTAAATATTGTCGCCATCTGAGATGGCGACAATAAAAAAAAATTATTTTTTTATTTAATGTCGCCATTTCAGATGGCGACAATAATCAATTATTTTGTCTATAAAACTGAACAAAATGTTACTCCTTTTGAAATATAGCAAATTATCTTCGGCTTTCGAACAAATTCTCTTCAGAATTCGTGAAAATTCAAATTTTCTTCAGAATTCGTGAATATTTCTCTGCAGGTATGTTGTTATAGAAATAATTAAATTTCATAATATTATATATACTGTACTAATTTATAAAATTTGTGTTTATTTTAAGGTATGTCAATTAAAGTTTTGTTGTATTGGGGAGGCAATATATTACAAGATTCAGAATCTGTTAGATATGATCGTGGTCCGTCGAAAGGCATGACAATATCTCGCACTATTAATTATTTGCAGTTAGTGAACGACATATATGATATTACTGGCATCGACCGTAACCAGTTCATTATGAAAATATATTGTAAATATATATTTAGTGATTTTTCTGGGATAAAACAAACAATTTTTCCCGTTGACAGTGATTACAATTTAGCATGGGTATTGGATTCTGAACAAAATTATAGTTGTTTGGAGATGTATATACAAACAGAACGGAGAGATTATGATTTTATTACAGAAATGCCAACAAGTGGTAGTGGTCCATTTGTAGTAGATACAGAAATGGCAACTACCTCTAGGATTCAAGATGATGCTCCTATAGTTGCTGACAATATTGTTCCCGAGCCATTAGCAGACAGTTTTGTGGATTTTGGAGATGATTTTCAGACTGAACCGGAGGGAATTCCATCTGAGGATGAGTCTGATGACGATGAGGTTGATATTGAAGAAGTGCCAGATAATGTACCAGACACAACCACAACAAATACTCATGCCCTTTATCCAACAATTCCATTCTTCTCAATGACACATCCCGAAGTATTTGGAGACTCATTAGACATTCCAACAGGTAGATGGGGGAGTTACTACGACTACTCGAAAGGGGATATCCATCTAGATATGGTTTTCAAAAATAAAGCTCATTTGCAGGCAGCTGTAAAGGATTACTCTGTACGTGTTGCGAAACGGGAGTACCGCGTAGTCAAGAGTACAAAAACATTGTGGAAAGTGGTGTGCAAACACAGTACAGAAGATATGTTTTGTAGATGGTACCTGCGGGCCTCGTTGAAGAAAAAAGTTGGTTTATTCAAAATAAACAAGTATGGAGGTTCTCACACTTGCCTTTTGAGTGAGCTGTCGGTCGATCATGCAAATTTGGACAAAAACATGATTGCTAGCTTGTTAGTGGGAATTGTTCGGCGTGATCCAGCTTACGAAATAAAGTATGTAATTCAAACAGTGAAAGATAAATATGGATTTGAGATCTCCTATGCCAAAGGATGGTTTAGTTTACGACGTGCTGTTGAGAATGTGTACGGAACATGGGAGAGCTCCGTGAGGAAATTGCCTTACTATATGGGAGCTTTGCAAAAATGGAATCCCGGCACAGTCGTTGAGTGGGTTCACCTTGAAAATGCCAGACCAATAGAAAAGACTTTGAATTACGTGTTCTGGGCCTTCCATCCATGTGTACAAGGATTTCAGCATTGCCGCCGGGTAATAAGTGTGGATGGAACACATCTGTATACGAAATATCAACATAAGATGTTGATTGCCGTGGCAATGGATGCGAATAATCAAATCTTACCTTTGGCATTTGCAATTGTTGACGAAGAAAACTTTGTGTCATGGAGATGGTTTTTGGAGATGATTAGCAAGCATATTGTGAGAAGATCTGAGGGTGGTGTATGTTTGATTTCTGACCGTCATCCAGGCCTCATTGCTGCAGCCGATTGTATTCCTGACTTCAAATCACCCCTTGGAGTACATCGATTTTGTTTGAGACATGTTTGTTCAAACTTTAATAGTCGCTTCAAATCCGTTCATTTGAAAGACTTGTGTTGGAGAGCGGGATCAGAAAATCAGGTCAGAAAATTTGATCGCACAATGGAAGAGATTAAACTTATAGAACCAAGGGCTTTTGATTACTTGAGTCGTATTGATAAGTGTCAATGGTCGCTTGCTCATGACGGAGGCTGGCGTTGTGGTATCATGACCACAAATATGTCAGAATGCATAAATGGAGTTATGAAAGGTGCACGTCGACTTCCAATCACCGCCATTGTGCAATTAACTTTTGATCGTTGTGTGCTCTATTTTTTCGAACGGCTTAAGAAGACGGAGCGAATGATTCAAAATAATCAAGAATGGCCAGATTATGTGTTCGAAAGATATGGTCGTGCTGACTATCATTCTACGATACATAAATAACAAAATTAAAAAGCTTACCTTAAATATTTTGGAAATAGCTTGATTTTTGCAGAAATGTTAGGAAGAAAATTTGAGAACGAACAGATGAAAGATTTTGCGGCGGAGCTGAAGAACGAAGAAGAAACGAAGAAGAAACGAAGAAGAAGAGAAATGGTGCGGCGGCGTGTTGTTTTTAGGTTATAATTCATTGGTGTCGTCATCTCAGATGGCGACACCAATAAATATTATTGATGTCGCCAACTGAGTTGGCGACATCAATATAATTTAATGGTGTCGCCATCTCAGATGGCGACATCCATATAAATTAAATAGATGTCGCCAACTGAGATGGCGACATCAATAAATTATATTGATGTCGCCAACTCAGATGGCGATATCATAAAAAAAAAATTTTTTGTTAAAGTCGCCATGTGAGATGGCGACTTTGGCGACTTAGGTTAGTTTGATAATAAAAAAAAAAATCCGGTTAAATTGTTAAATTATTTTTTAAAATCGAATATTTAGTTAAAAAACCCAAAACATACGCTTACCATATTATTATCTAATTAATCAATTTTAGCTTAAGCTAAGCTTGAGCTGAACATAGAGTCCTAGGTTAGCTGGGCGACAATTTTGACGTGATGATTGTAATCGGGTGTAGGCTCGGATCCACGCATTATATTAGTAAGTGGATCATACAGTAAGTGGCTCATACCTTATCCATACAAGAATTTTCATAGCTATATGATATTTCTATTGATTAACATATATTAAGTACAGTTTATTTAATGCTAACATTGGTGTTTTTAGGGACGGTATCTTGCTACATGTATTCTTATATAACCCCAAGTGAACCGCCCTTAATTGTGACATAAAAAACCTATTAGTACATCATGGCATAAAAAGGATGCGTCGGTATTGAGGTTTTAAGCGCAGCCAGTTGCAGCAATAGATCTATACAAAAGGATTATCCATGTAAATAACAAATCATATACATATGGAGCTGTCAAAATGGGAAAGCCGACCCAAACAGGCTGGCCCATCCAATCCGTGACCCAAATGAGACGGGCCTGCCTCCAGGCGGATTGGAAAAACCACAACCTAAGGCGAGCCAACCCAATATTATTGGATTGTAATGAATTAAAATTATTAAATAATTTTTTAATAAATCTTATTTTACTTAATTAATATAACTTTTTATTAGTAAATTTATTAAAATATAAGCATGTTGGTCAATCGGGTCCAAACTAGCCCAACTCGCCCCAACCCGCAATCCAAACGGGCTAGCCCGTTTAGACCCGCCTCTAGACGGACTAAAAAATTCTGGTCATACCCGTTTATTTGATGAGTCATGTTAGGTCAACCCGTTTTGACAGCTCTATCAGTTTACACTTATATAAATACCATTCAAGAACAAGATGAGGACCATGAAGCCAATAAAAACTTCAAAGCCAAGGGAGTCATAGAGTCGAGAGATGATTAAGGGCTTTTTATGGAAGATCCACATTTCCAAGAACCTCTTAGTGAAGAGAACGACTCATAGAGCAATGGGCTTAACAGATTAGTTGGGCAAGATGTAAGCATAAATTATATATATATATATATATATATATATATATATATATATATATATATATATATATATATATATATATATATATATATATCGATTAACTAATTGGGGCTATAGGTTGACGTGTTATATACAATGTCATAAGCTGACATTACACTAGAGTTGCTTAGGGGGTTTATTCCTCGAATAAAAGAATAGGGGAATGGAAGGACTAAACTTTTGAACTTCTATAAATACATGTGATATTTATATTTTGCACATTTTACGTTTTTTCACATACATTTATTTACTCATTCGACTGAGAATTATATCCCACTAATATATATATATATATATATATATATATCTACAGTGTTACTGTTGTGAGGAATAGTGTCCGAAAGTGTTATATTTAATGTGTATTATTATTATTTGTTTTAATAGGTACAAACAACTTTTCATTTTCTAGATCAATTTCGTATCTCCGTGCTTGGAAATTCGTGGGATATATTGAAACATGTACTTGTTTATGTTTATGTGCACTTGGTATTTTGAGACTTCCTTGTTCGTTGAGGTATGTGTATTTGATTTCGTAAATTTCGGCCTTGTTTTTCGTATTTGAGGTAGCAGTTATGTGTGGAGTCAGATTGGTTATTGCAAATTTTGTAAGTTTAGATTTTTCTTGCTGTAAGAATTGTTATTCGTTTCCTACTCACTGTTGTAAGTTTTGAGGTTTGTTGTGAAAATATGACAGAGGAAGTGTTATGTTCAATGAACCCCTTGAGAAATCAGGTATGGTATTAGCTTGAATATTTTTTTTTGTTCAGCCTGATTTCTCAAAAACATCTGTTTTCTTGGAAAATTGTTTGTGTTTCTGCCATAGCTTTCAGCTGTTCCTGTGGCTTTCAAGAGCTTGAAGGTTTCCTACACATTTTAAGTAGTTTTTTAAACTTGGAGAGACACGAGACATATACCTTTTGAAAAAATCATAAGTGGCCTTCCTATGATTGATTAATTTATCTACCAATTTTTGTTATTGTCAGATTGTGCTATATGTTTAGTTTTTTTTCAGTTTCCGTTGGAAATTAGCATTTCGATTGGTGCATGAGAAACTTTCAAGAACATGTTCCTCGTCTTATTAAATTAGCAACTCAGATAGTGAAAAAACGATTTTCTAATAATTTGATAATTGGCATCGCGCAAGGAACAAATTTCAAATATGGCCCTTTTCTTTCCTTTATAGACCAAAGTTTACCATATGTCATGATTCCAATATGTATCATGAGAAACTTTCAAGGACATGTTCCTCGTCTTATTAAATTAGCAACTCAGATAGTAAAATAACGGCTTTCTAATAATTTGATAACTGGCATCATGCAATGAACAAATTTCAAATATGGCCATTTTCTTTCCTTTATAGATCAAAGTTTATTATATGTCATGATTCTAATATGTATCTTGATTATGGAATAATTCAAACTCTACAAGTTGCCTTAATATAGGCAAATTGTAATTATCATCCATGTGAACATTATATATATATATATATATATATATAATTAAATAACCTTAATTTAATAAACAATTATCAAAATAACCTCAAAATTTAACAAATTTAAAAAGTAATCTTAGCCGCCAACCCAGTTGGCGTGACCATATAAAATACTGGTCACGCCAGTTGGCGTGACCAACGTAGAATAACTGTCACGCCAACTCAGTTGGCGTGACCTTTGTTTTTATTTGTTCATGCCAACTGGGTTGGCGTGACTTTAAATATATTAGTCCCGCCAATCCAGTTGGTGTCTCTATTTGTGCACTATAAATACAACCATCCGCCTCTCATTTCTCCCACACAATTCACTCGAGTCTCTTTTAATATTTTTGTTATATGATAAAATTCTGAGTATGCTCTGTAGTTGCAGCTTTAGCTGATCTTCTACATCATAAAAGATTTTATTAGCTACTAATAATATTTAATTATCTATAGTTATCAAAATATGTCTATTCAAGTTTTATTTTATTGGGGGGTAATATTATACAAGATTCTGAGTTCGTCCAATATGATCGTGGTCCATCAAGAGGTACAACCATACGGCATGCAATTAATTTTCTACAATTATTGAATAAAGTATATGATATCACTGGGTTCAATCGCAACCAGTTTCTTTTGAAATTATATGCTAGGCATATGCTCAAAGATTTTTCGGGGTTACGTCAGACTATTTTACCCATAGATGATGATTACAATTTAGCATAGCTACTTGATTCAGAACAGTGTCATAGTTGCTTGGAATTTTATATACAAGCAGAACCAAGGAATTATGATTCTATTCCAGAAATGCCAATGAGTGGCAGTTTTTCAGAAGGATTGACGACATCGGTTATTGAAGAGACGTTTGTTGCTCGACATCAAACTGAGGGTTCATATAGTGGTAGAGACCGAGATGATCATCCAGTAGACGTTGATAATGTTGCTGATGAGCCACGTGCAGACAGTTTTGCTGATTTTGGTGATCAAATTGTTTCTGAGCCAGAGGGGATTCCATCTGATGATGAGGCTGATGCTAATGATGATGAAGTTGATATTGGTGTAATGGCAGAAGCAGTTGAAAACCAAGAGGATGTAGCACCAATGAGACGATAAGTGTCAGTTACAACCATGACAAATGATCGTAATCTTTATCCAACAATCCTATTCTTTTCCATGACACATCCAGAAGTTTTTGGAGATTCGATCGACAATCCAACAGGCCGTTGGGGGAGTTTTTACGATTACTCCAAAGGTGAAATCTATTGCAACATGGTCTTCAAAGATAAATTTCATCTGCAGGCAGCTGTGAAGGATTATTCAGTACGTGTTGCAAAACGTGAGTACCATGTTGTTAAGAGTACAAAAACATTGTGGAAAGTAATATGCAAACACGGTACAGAGGATATACCTTGCAGATGTACCTGCGTGCATGTTTGGATAAAAAGTTGGGTTATTCAAAATAACCAACTATGGTGGTCCTCACACTGAGTGAGTTGTCGCTTGATCATTCGAACTTGGATAAGAACATGATTGCTAGCTTGTTATTGGGAATCGTTCGTCGTGATCCAGCTTATGAAATCAAGTATGTGATTCAAACAGTGAAAGATAAGTATGGATTTGAAATATCATATGCAAAAGGCTAGCATAGTTTGAAACGTGCAGTACGGAACGTGTATGGAACATGGGAGAGCTCGGTCAATAAATTACCTTTCTATATGGAAGCTTTGCAAAAATGGAATCCGGGCACAGTCGTGGAGTGGGATCATCTTGATAATGCAAGACCAATAGAAAAAACTTTGAGTTATGTTTTCTGGGCCTTCCAACCGTGTATAAATGGTTTCCGGCAATGTCGTCAAGTTATTACAGTGGATGGCACACATCTATATATAAAATATCAGCATAAGATGTTGATTGCTGTGTCCATGGACGCGAATAATCAAGTGTTACAGTTGGCATTTTCAATTGTGGATGAAGAGAACTTTTTGTCATGGAAATGGTTTTTGGAGATGGTTAGCAAACACATTATTGGAGAACCTGGCGGCGTGTGTTTAATTTCTGATCGACATCCGGGCCTTATTGCAGCAGCCGAATGTATCCCCGACTTAAACCCCCCCCCCTGTGGAGTGCATCGATTTTGTTTGAGACATCTTTGCTCAAACTTTAATAGTCGTTTCAAAAACGTGCACTTAAAAGACTTGTGTTGGAAAGCTGGATCAGAAAATCAACTGATAAAGTTTGAGCGTACGATGGAAGAGATCAAAACCATTGAACCAAGGGCTTTTGATTACCTGAATCGGATTGATAAGTCTCAGTAGACACTTGCTCATGATGAAGGATGGCGTTGTGGTATCCTAACAACAAATATTTCGGAGTGCATAAATGGAGTAAAAGGTGCATGTTGCCTTCCAATCACCGCCATTGTACAATTAACATTCGATCGTTGTGTGCATTATTTTCTTGAGCGATTGAAAAAAGCGGATAGAATTATCCAAAATAATCAAGAATGGAGGGATTATGCTTTTGAAAAATATGCTCGGGCTGATCTTCACTCCATTCATCATGAAGTTCAGATGTTTGATCGAAGGCATCTAACAGCCTCAGTTATCACAAGGATGCAAGTTGGACGTGGGGGTAATACTCATGTTGTGAAGCTCAAATCAAGGGAATGTTCTTGTGGGAAGTGGAAAGAATTTGGCATTCCTTGCTCACATGTGATACAAGTATGTCGAAATTATGGCTTAAACGCAAAAACATTTGTCAAGGAGTATTATAAAATGCAAGAATATTGGAGCACATATCAAGGTCGATTTGAGCCATTATGGGGAGAGCAGCATTGGGAAACCCCGTCATTCGAACTGTACCACAATTACACCTTGCGTACTATAAGAAGACGGGGTCGAGACCGAACAACACGCATGCAAAAGGAGATGGATTGGCCTGAAGCCAGGGCAAGACGACATATGGCATCGAGTTCCCAAAACCAATAAAGTTGTAATTGTTTTTGTTCTTGTTTCTTGTTCTTGTTATTGTTATTGTTATTGTCACATATCAAATAAGACATTCATATGAAAGTACATTCATTAAATTGACAATAGGCAAACGTGACTACATATATTAAGGATAAAACTCTATAATGCCCCTCCAGTACCACAACGACGCGGCTGTTTCCGT
This sequence comes from Haberlea rhodopensis, assembly GCA_907163345.1. Lineage (NCBI taxonomy): Eukaryota > Viridiplantae > Streptophyta > Magnoliopsida > Lamiales > Gesneriaceae > Haberlea > Haberlea rhodopensis. The sequence continues at coordinate 2,227,199 of CAJQUN010000059.1, read as the reverse complement.
CTCTGACCGCGTCCTTCCTGAATGGCCTGGTCATCTTGCACTACAAGTACATCGTCCAGCTGAACAGCAGGTGACAAATTAGCGAACACAACCGGTGACACGTCAAATTGTGGAGACATCGATGCATATATTTCAGGGAATCTAATATTAACATCTGGGTTGGATTGTTCTTGTGAGTACATGGGTTGATGAGGCGTGAAATACGTTTGATCATACGACTGATGCACTGGTCGAGGAGTATAATAATCTCCGTACATGTCGCTGGCATATGACGAAGATGGACCTAACATATATGTCGGGAATAGCTTGATGGGCCAGCATCTCCAACAACCGCATGCATCGGCTGTACTTGTTCTTCGTCACTCACATGCATCGGTTGTACTTGTTCTTCATGAGTAGCATGCCCCTCTACGTACGGCGGAAAGTTTCTATCGCGTCGTTCCTGTGCGACATGCAACACATGTTGTATTACATTTCTGACATCACTAAATGTCCACATACGCCCCTATGGATTGTTCCTCAGCGATATTACGATCGCAAACAGTTAATTGCGATAGCTGATCAATCTGAAATGAGTGAACAATTTTTATTAAGTTGTTAAATCTAAACACAATCTTCAAATATGTAATACATATGTAATATATCAACATACCACGTGTTGCCATGCGGGGCCATCTCCATGTTGATAACCAGTCTCCACAAATTGTCGTTGATGGCCAATGAATCTACGTGTTACTCGTCCATACCAGTCATTGGCCCGACAATTACACCCTGCGGGCTGTCCACGGTGAGCATGTGCATTAACCCATATAGTCATGTACCGCCTATGGTGCGCAGATCAGTCATTATTTGTTTTACCCCTTCGGTTAACTGCATGTAATATATCATCCCCTAACCGTGGATCTGGTGGGATGTTTTGTGCCATGCCGAATTGACGAAAAACCTGTTCAGGAGGATGCATCTCAACTATGTCATACAAAATCAGTGGGCCACTGTATGTCAATAACTCAGTATGCAGTCCTTCAATATAATCATCAGGGTACGGCTGCCAATTAACTACAAATATAGTATTACATTAAAATAATGTTCAAAGACTATTATGTTTTATAATGAACATAAAAAATAAAATTACTTGGCTTAATGGCTGCTGGTCAATGATGTCCCTAATAATTCGTAATGAATGTGTACCAGTTTCTGTAAATCTTAATTTGCATGTCCACCTGTGTACTCATAATCATCATCAGTAAACATAAATTATATAACAAAATATTAAATATAATATTATACATTGCAACATAATTTGTAATACATCACCTTGCACCATATGGAGCAACAGATAAATAATTGTCCTCGTCGATCAATATTGGCCCAATATCAATTCTCGGGCGTCCTAGTTGAGGAGCTAAACTTTCGAGCCGCGACCATGCCCAAATCTAAAACATTAACATGAAGAATATAAATTAAATATGCAAGATATATTTTTTCAATATTTTAAAATAAAGGTAACGATTACCTGTAGGAGTTGTAATGCACCACATATTACTTTTTCCCTCTCTCCGCTGAAGTGCACAACTCACGATATAAGAATGCCAGCACAACACTACCCCAGCTAAAATTACCAACAGAACTGATATCTTCTAATTTCTGTGTATAATAATTTTACAGTATTGCAGAAGCTATCAGGGCACATAATTACACCTATCATTAATAATGCACAACCTCATGCATATTTAGCAACCTCATCCGCCGTACTATGCAAATGGAGGCGATTAATCACTAAATGATTACTCAACGCAGACATTAACAAACATGTACATTTAAAGTGACCCGGATCTGGTGTAAATCCCAAATGCCGATCACAATATTCTTGCCACTCGGGTATTGTCTTATCAAAATTGGTGCCTGACACTGCAAGACCATTTATTGGCAGACCCCAAATAACTGCAACGTCTTGCAGTGTAATAGTCGCCTCTCCAGATCTAAGATGGAATGTGTGTGTCTCACAACACCATCTTTCTACTAACGTCGTGATTAGACGAGGGTCAAGCATAATCTTATTACACATATATATACCATAAAACCCAAACTCATTTAACAAACTTACAACATGTATGTCTAATGGGCAAAGATCCCAAAAATAGCCACCCGGATTTCTCACACGCAAGGGGCGATCAATATCACCTGTCCATACAACTTCAGAACGATGACATGACTGCAATGACAACAGATGATCATCAATTGGGCCTGGTACGGTGTGATATCCCCGAAATAATTAATTACAATTTGGGCATTAATTATGTTTATGTGATTTTATGGTAATAATTACATTATGTGTTGGGACTAATTATCTTGGTGAAATGCTTGTCACATGGTAGGCGTGACCCGGTAGAGCATTTCAGGGCGCATGTTATGCATGTTGGGTGATTGGGTATTATAATGGTTTAAATGAAATGGTTTGTGTTTATATGGTAAAGCATGATTTTAATAGGGATTTTGGTGCATTGTTGTAAAATGCTTTTGAAATATCATGTTAGGGTATTTTATACATCATGCTTTTGTTTTGATGTACAATTAAATCCCATGTAAGTTGACGAGGGAGCCACTTGCACACCTTTACATCCCATCCACTTCTCTATCAGCTTTATGTCCCCAAACCCCCTCCTTTCATCTAAGATCTACCATTTTCGTTTCTGAAACAAGAGGAGAGGAGAAAGCTTTGAAAAAGGAGTCTTTTTGTGATTTCTTGCTAAAAAAGCTCAAGTGGTAAGCTTTCATTATGGTAAAGTTTTGTTGAGTTTGGTTAGTTTTGTAACTCATCTTTGGGGTTAAAAGAGTAGATCTTGGTCCAACATGTTGTTGTTTGGAGGATGTATTTTAAGGTTGTTTTGTGGTTTCATGATGTGTTGGGTGGTTGATCTTGGTTGTATATGAGTTTAGGTGTTGTTGGAAGCTCATACATGGAGGTTTCTCGCAGGAACAGGGCTGCTCGATCGATCGAAAAATTGGGTCCGATCGATCGAGCGGGGCAGAGCCTGGCCAAGGCTTGAAACGAGCTCACCGATCGATCGGGAAAAAGTTCCGATCGATCGATGTGTGAAATCTCGATCGATCGAGATAAAATCTTGATCGATCGGCAGAGGCAGAACCAAAATGCCTTTTTGATGAACATTAGCGATCGATCGAGGCTGGGGAACCGATCGATCGCAAGGCTAAAAATGTGGGTTTTGGGATTTTGTTCTAAATGATGATATTTTTGGTAATGGTTCATTTATTGGCTTCTAATATGGTTTCATGTGATTGTGTAGAACCATCCCAGGTAGCCACACATCAAAGGAGATAAAGTCCCACGACATCTCCACTTTTGGAACTAAGGTACGTAGTGAGACGTACGAGCATCGGACGGTAAAACGTACTTATTACGCTTGATTGGTTATGCATTATGGTTGCATACATAGTCTTAATTATGCATTGTGATTGCATACATAAGTGAATATGCATTATGGTTGCATACATGATTGGATATGCATATTGGTTGCATAATTGATTGGATATGCATTGCGGTTGCATATGATTGTGAGTCGAGATTATATTACAGTGATGAAGAATACTTGCCGCTTTCATGTCGAAGCGATGATAGAATACTTGCCGCTGTCATATTTAGCGATGAAGAATATTTCCCGCAAATATATCGAAGTGAAGGATAATGCCGCTGTCATATTGATGCGAGGGATATTATGCCGCTAATATGTCGAAGCGAGGGGTATTAATGCGGCTGTCATATAAACGCGAGGGGTATTATACCACTGATATAATAAGACCGGGAATTGGCCATTGGTATACACGGAATTGGTGCATGTCATGACATACATATCGGTATTATAATCATTTGATTATTATTGTGGTACAGGGACAACCAAGGGAGCTTTTAAATGTGTTAAATACAGGAAGTGAATCGCATTTATGGTTTATGCATTGAATTATGATCATATTATTGTGAATATGATTTGTATACATGCTCATGGTTTGGGGTTGTTCCTGTAGGTAGTTTTGGGCGGACGGGCTAAGGCGGGTTGATGCAGTGAGCCAGTGAGGAGTGCTTTTGGCATAGCAGGCCTAATTCTTTTGCATAGTCTCTACTCTAGGAGTAGTGTAAAGCTATATGATTAACATTCAGTGGGTTGGGAATGTAATTAATCCCTTTTGGAAATTTTAATTTGGCCTGTAATCTTAACGGCTCAATACATCAACACGAACTTTATATTATTAGATGCATGTTTAGCTCTATTACGCCTTTAATCCGCACTTAAGGAACTAGGGTCCTTACATTAGTGGTATTAGAGCAGTGGTTAGAGAACCCGGGAACGAGCGAAGGGTAGCCTTAGCATGGTTGGCTAGGTGTTTTCATTTGGGGCGTGTTTATGCATGTGGCGCATATTTATGTATACAATTGTTATACTGACATGCTTGTCATTCATATTGTCTAACGGTTTAGCATATATATTGTTTGGAATTGTTGTTAACCTTTGTGTTACAGCATGGCGGCTATGAATGCGGGAAACCTCAATGAAGAGGTGGGAGACGTTGGCAGTGTTAATACTAGTATCGGTCAGGCAAATCCTTTACCTCCACCTGCTGTGGGCATGGAACCGGTTTGCTCAGTTACTGTTACCATGGGAGCTTAGTCTGACACAGTTTCTGACCTTCCACCCGCCTATGTTTGAGGGAACAGAGACAGGAGAAGAGGCCGAAGAGTGGCTAGAGAGATTGGAACAGATATTCATGTCTGCGCCGTGTGCTAGGACGGCATGGCTGAGATTGGCGGAATTCCAATTGGCTAAGAAGTCTTCTATGTGGTGGAAGACGACTGTAATGGAATTGAGGGCCTAAGGTATGGTCATTGACTGGACTTTATTCAGAACTCGGTTTCTAAACCGATACTTCTCGGCGGTGGCTAGGCAATCAAAGGAGAATGAATTTACAAACTTGAAACAAGGGAGCATGACAGTTTTGGACTATGCCATGCACTACTCATCTTTGTTGAGGTATGTTCCACACATTGCCACCAATGGACATGCAAAGATGAGGAACTTTCTGAAGGGGTTGCGACTGGAACTATTTGATCGGGTCATTTCCAACAACCCGACATCCTTTGATGATGCACTTGTTAGAGCGGAGTTGGCAGAGATTGGGGTGAGTGCTTATAATGATGCCGCACCCCCACCAGTCTCATCACAAAGATCTATATCTGAGAATCTGGGGCCCCGGGGAGGATCTTTTAAGTCATGGGGAACTTCTTCTTCTTCCCGGTTTAGCGGAAGGCGACCGGATGGTCGGAAGCAAGGTGATCGGAGAGGTGGTGCATCTACTTTTGGAGGATCTGGTAGAGTTGGAGATGTTAAGTGCCACTTTTGCGGAGGGCCGCATTTAATGCGTGATTGTTCTGCATGCTACATATGTGGCAAGTCGGGCCACATTGCTCAGCGTTGTCCCAATCGGGAAGGACGGACGGATCTTAGAGAGGGCCGATGAAGGTTTTCTACTGGGACAGTACAGCAGAGACCGCCGATGGTACCTCGTCATATGGGAGGACAGGCGATGGGGCCGCCTCAAAGACAGGTCTACGCACTGACCAGGGAGCAGGCCGATGCAGCTCCAGAGGAGGTGATAGCGGGTACGTGCCTTTTATTTACGTATTCCGCCTTTATTTTGATAGACACAGGTGCTTCGCACTCCTTTGTGTCTGCGGACTTTGTGGCGAGACATCATATGTACACGTTTCCGTTTCCCACGTCTCTATTGGTCTCGACACACACTGGGAAGAAAATTGTTGCTAATCATTTTCTGATGGACTGCCTCATTTATTTTGAGGGCAATGAGATAAAGGCAGATTTGATTGTTTTGGGTATGTCAGATTTCGACTGCATTGTGGGCATTGACATTCTGAACAGATATCAAGCAGTGGTAGATTGTCGACAGAGGACAGTTCGGTTCAGATCTCATTTGGGGGTTCAGTGGAATTTTTATGGCAACGGTTCTCGTGCGAAGATTCCGTTGATTTCGGCAATCAAAATGTCCCAATTATTGGAGCGTGGTCACACAGGCTACCTTATCTATGCCGTGGACACGTCGGGGAAGAGCAAAGAGTTGAGAGTAGAAGATGTGCCCGTGGTAGCGGAGTTTGCTGATGTATTCCCGGAGGAGATTCCCGGATTTCCACCGGCTAGAGAGGTCGAGTTTGGGATTGAACTGTTACCGGGGACATCCGCTATTTCTCGTGCCCCTTACCGGATGGCACCGGCAGAGTTGAGGGAATTGAAAGAGCAGTTGCAGGAGCTCCTTGACAAAGGATATATACGCCCTAGCATATCGCCTTGGGGCGCACCGGTTCTTTTTGTGAAGAAGAAGGATGGCTTGATGCGTTTGTGCATCGATTACCGGCAACTGAATAAGGCCACGGTAAAGAACAAGTATCATCTTCCAAGGATTGATGATTTATTTGATCAGTTGCAGGGTACTAGGCTTTACAGCAAGATTGATTTGAGATCCGGGTACCACCAGATACGGGTCAGGGAGGAGGATGTGCAGAAGACAGCGTTTCGGACTCGGTATGGACACTACGAGTTCTTAGTGATGCCGTTCGGTGTGACGAACGCCCCGTCTGTCTTTATGAGCTTGATGAATCGGGTGTTCCAACCCTATCTGGATCAGTTCGTCATTGTGTTTATTGACGATATACTCATCTACTCCCGGAGCGAGGAAGAGCACGCGAGACACTTGAGGACAGTACTCCAGATCCTCAGAGATCATCAATTTTATGCCAAGCTCAACAAGTGTGAGTTTTGGTTGAGTAGTGTAGTATTTCTGGGGCATGTCATATCTAGCAGTGGGATTTCAGTGGACCCCAGGAAGATTGAGGCTGTGATGGAGTGGATTGCACCCACTTCTGTGCCCGAGATTCGGAGTTTTCTTGGTTTGGCAGGATATTACCGACGCTTCGTCGAGGGATTTTCTAAGACTGCTAAGCCACTGACTCGGTTGACTCAAAAGGGAGTGCCCTTCTTTTGGTCAGAGGCTTGCGAGGAGAGCTTCCAAGAGCTTAAGCATCGGTTGACCACGGCACCCGTATTGGTGATTCCCTCAGAGAATAAGAGGTTTGTCCTTTATAATGACGCATCGCTACAGGGCTTGGGATGTGTACTGATGCAAGATAACCACGTGGTAGCTTATGCATCGAGGCAGTTGAAGCCGCATGAGGCTAGATACCCGGTCCATGATTTGGAGTTGGCGGCTATTATCTTTGCCCTGAAGATTTGGAGGCACTACTGTATGGTACGTCTTTACCATATACACGGATCATAAGAGCCTGAAATTCTTGTTTACTCAGGCGGAGTTGAATATGCGTCAGAGGAGATGGATGGATTTGCTCAAAGACTATGACTGTGAGATTGAATACCATCCGGGGAAGGCGAACTTGACAGCAGACGCCTTGAGTTGGAAGGTGAAGAGTACTGCTGAGGAGGTCATGCATTTGTCGGCTATGATGACTTCATATTGCCATCTAGGCTATGACTTTGACGTAGATACATCGCATGTGCATGTATCAACCTCATTGGCTGAGCCAGATATCTATGAGCATATCAGGAGATCTCAGAGGACAGATGATGAGATACAGAGATGGACATCATTGGCACTTCAGGTGCAGCCATCAAAGTTTAGAGTGGCTGAGGATGGTTCTTTGAGACTCGGTAACCGATGGGTAGTCCCATGTACGCCGGAGTTGCGTAGAGGAATCTTAGAGAGAGCTCATAGCAGCCGATTTAGCATCCACCCAGGAGGGAGGAAAATGTATAAGGACTTGTGTGATCAGTTCTGGTGGAAACGGATGAAACATGATGTGATCTCATTTGTCAAGAGGTGTTTGATCTGCCAGCAGGTTAAGGCAGAGAGGCAGAGACCCGGTGGCGAGCTAAGGAGCTTAGAGATACCAGAGTGGAAGTGGGAGCATATATCTATGGACTTTGTGACCCACTTACCGAGAACTACTTCGGGTTGTGATGCCATTTGGGTGATCATTGACAGGCTGACGAAGGTAGCTCATTTCATCCCCTATAGTATGACGTACACATACTTGAGGATGGCTCAGTTGTATGTCCGGTACATAGTGAGACTGCATGGGATTCCGATGTCTATTGTGTTTGACAGAGATCCGCGGTTCACATCTCATTTCTGGGGAGGTTTACAGTCAGCTTTGGGCACTGAAGTGAGATTGAGTACGGCTTATCATCCCCAGACGGATGGTCAAACAGAGCGCACTATACAGACGCTCGAGGACATGCTACGGGCTTGCGTGTTAGAGTTTGATGCCTCATGGCAAGATTCTTTGGCCTTGGTAGAGTTCTCATACAACAACAGCTATCAGACGAGTATTCAAACGGCTCCGTTTGAAGCTTTGTATGGTAAGCGTTGTAGGTCGCCTTTGTACTGGGATAACTTGACCAGTAAAGCGGTAGGAGGACCCGAACTGATTCGGGAAATGGAGGATAAGGTAAAGATTATCCGTCCGAAGATGAAGGCAGCCCAAGACAGGCAGGCAGCCTATGCGAATAAACGGCGGAGACCGTTGGAGTTCCAGTTGGGAGACAATGTCTTTTTGAAGATCTCACCTTTCAGGGTGTGGTTCGGTTTGGTATGCGTGGTAAATTATCTGCGAGGTATGTGGGACCGTATGAGATTTTACAGCGCATCGGTACCTTGGCTTACCATTTGACGTTACCACCGTCATTGTCAGGTATTCACGACGTGTTTCATGTATCTATGCTGCGGAAGTATGAGCCGGATCCGTCGCATGTATTGCAGCCTTCTGAGGTTCAATTAGATTCTGATATATCCTATGAGGAATGGCCAGTCAGGATTCTGGATAGAGCTGATCGCAGACTACGGAACAAAGTGATACCGATGGTCAAGGTTCAGTGGGATCGCAGGGGTGTCGAAGAGGCCACGTGGGAGACGGAGCAACATATGGTGCAGCACTACCCGGAACTATTCTCTGGTATGTGATTTATGTTTAGTTTCGACTTGGGTAAGTGCATGCGATTTCGAGGGCAAAATCTTATAAGTAGGGGAGTATTGTGATATCCCCGAAATAATTAATTGCAATTTGGGCATTAATTATGTGATTTTATGGTAATAATTACATTATGTGTTGGGACTAATTATCTTGGTGAAATGCTTGTCACATGGTAGACGTGACCCGGTAGAGCATTTCAGGGTGCATGTTATGCATGTTGGGTGATTGGGTATTATAATGGTTTAAATGAAATGGTTTGTGTTTATATGGTAAAGCATGATTTTAATAGGGATTTTGGTGCATTGTGGTAAAATGCTTTTGAAATATCATGTTAGGGTATTTTATACATCATGCTTTTGTTTTGATGTACAATTAAATCCCATGTAAGTTGGCAAGGGAGCCACTTGCACACCTTTACATCCCATCCACTTCTCTATCAGCTTTATGTCCCCAAACCCCCTCCTTTCATCTAAGATCTACCATTTTCGTTTCTGAAACAAGAGGAGAGGAGAAAGCTTTGAAAAAGGAGTCTTTTTGTGATTTCTTGCTAAAAACTTAAAGCTCAAGTGGTAAGCTTTCATTATGGTAAAGTTTTGTTGAGTTTGGTTAGTTTGTAACTCATCTTTGGGGTTAAAAGAGTAGATCTTGGTCCAACATGTTGTTCATGTTTGGAGGATGTATTTTAAGGTTGTTTTGTGGTTTCATGATGTGTTGGGTGGTTGATCTTGGTTGTATATGAGTTTAGGTGTTGTTGGAAGCTCATACATGGAGGTTTCTCGCAGGAACAGGGATGCTCGATCGATCGAAAAATTGGGTCCGATCGATCGAGCGGGGCAGAGCCTGGCCAAGGCTTGAAATGAGCTCACCGATCGATCGGGAAAAAGTTCCGATCGATCGATGTGTGAAATCTCGATCGATCGGCAGAGGCAGAACCAAAATGCCTTTTTGATGAACATTAGCGATCGATCGAGGCTGGGGAACCGATCGATCGCAAGGCTAAAAATGTGTGTTTTGGGATTTTGTTCTAAATGATGATATTTTTTGTAATGATTCATTTATTGGCTTCTAATATGGATTCATGTGATTGTGTAGAACCAATCCAGGTAGCCACACATCAAAGGAGATAAAGTCTCACGACATCTCCACTTTTGGAACTAAGGTACGTAGTGAGACGTACGAGCATCGGACGGTAAAACGTACTTATTACGCTTGATTGGTTATGCATTATGGTTGCATACATAGTCTTAATTATGCATTGTGATTGCATACATAAGTGAATATGCATTATGGTTGCATACATGATTGGATATGCATATTGGTTACATAATTGATTGGATATGCATTGCGGTTGCATATGATTGTGAGTCGAGATTATATTACAGTGATGAAGAATACTTGCTGCTTTCATTTCGAAGCGATGATAGAATACTTGCCGCTGTCATATTTAGCGATGAAGAATATTTGCCGCAAATATGTCGAAGCGAAGGATAATGCCGCTGTCATATTGATGCGAGGGATATTATGCCGCTAATATGTCGAAGCGAGGGGTATTAATGTCGCTGTCATATAAACGCGAGGGGTATTATACCACTGATATAATAAGACCGGGAATTGGCCATTGGTATACACGGAATGGGTGCATGTCATGACATACATCATTATAATCATTTGATTATTATTGTGGTACAGGGACAACCAAGGGAGCTTTTAAATGTGTTAAATACAGGAAGTGAATCGCATTTATGGTTTATGCATTGAATTATGATCATATTATTGTGAATATGATTTGTATACATGCTCATGGTTTGGGGTTGTTCCTGTAGGTACTTTTGGGCGGACGGGCTAAGGCGAGTTGATGCGGTGAGCCAGTGAGGAGTGCTTTTGGCATAGCATGCCTAATTCTTTTGCATAGTCTCTACTCTAGGAGTAGTGTAAAGCTATATGATTAACATTCAGTTGATTGGGAATGTAATTAATCCCTTTTGGAAATTTTAATTTGGCCTGTAATCTTAACGGCTCAATACATCAACACGAACTTTATATTATTAGATGCATGTTTAGCTCTATTACGCCTTTAATCCGCACTTAAGAAACTAGGGTCCTTACATACGGTCATCAGATCCATCCTATTATATGAAACAAAAAATATATTAGTACATATAGACAACATAAAGTAAACAAAATAATTTAAAACTGATAAAACATGACGAAGCATAGCAGCTACCGCCGACAACCACCAGCCATCAGCAACCGACGGCGACGGCGGCAGCGGCGGCGGCCGTCGGCGGACGGCAGGGACCGACAGGTGACAAAAAATGCGATGGAAATTAATACACGACGACATGATTTTTACCTCTAAATTCTGAAACTATGAAGTGACTGGAAGCAAAATGAGAAAAAAACGATTGTAACTTGGAGGTTTTGACCGAGGAAGAAAGATTTGTAACTTGGAGGTTATGGCCGAGGAAGAAGGTGGCGAGCAAAATTTATAACACCAAGTCACGCCAACTCAGTTGGCGTGACGCGTGGCGTGACCAATTATTCACGCCAATTGGAAAGTCACACCACCAATTGGCGTGAAATAATGGTCACACCAACTGGGTTGGCGTGACCATTATTTTACACTGGTCACGCCGACTGAGTTGGTGTGTATTTTAGATGGTCACGCCGACTGGGTTGGCGTGACCAGTATTTTATATGGTCACGCCGACTGGGTTGGCGTGACCAGTATTTTATATGGTCACGCCGACTGGGTTGGCGTGACACGTTGAACACGCCAACCCAGTTGGCGGCTAATGTTACTTTTTAAATTTGTTAAATTTTGAGGTTATTTTGATAATTGTTTATTAAATTAAGGTTATTTAATTAAAATACCCTATATAATCTTCTATGTTAGCTTAAAGGTCTTTAATAAATATGTATTTTTAAAAGTTGGACATATTTATCTCATTTGCAGGGGGTTTTATACCTGATTTTAAAAGAAATAGGGTTTTAAAAAATTATTAATTATATAAAATGTGTTATATGTTTTTTTTTAGGATTTCACATATGCTAAATACTATTTGCCCACTTTAGTAACTTATTCCAAAAGTTGCTTTCTCTTCAATTTAGATAAAGATTATTCGTCTTTTTTTTGTGCGATGTAATTATTAGCGATCGATTTATTTCTTAATGTTGTTATCTTAATGTTTAGACTCTAGACTAAGTGCAATGAAAGGAGCCATTTAATCCAAAATTATGCCTTTAACTTGTTTTTTATAACTTTGTAATTTTCCCACTTTCCAATAACTATCAATAAGTCGAATTTTCTCCACAATACTGATTAAAGGTTTGGTTGATGCCGTCCCTAATATATTTTTTCAAGAATAACTACCCCTATATGGCACTAACCTGTGAAATATCAGCTACTTAACACTGATTAAACTTGCTTCTTCTAATCTTATGAAGAACGATAATGAACAAAGTGCATGGTGATTAGTAGTGTTCAACGATTCAGTTTTCGATTTTCAGAAATCTAAAAGTTTGATTTTCGGTTCGGTTTTCGGTTATAGTCTCCGTTAACCAAACCAAACCTAAAATCGAATTTATTTTAATTTTTTAAAAAAATACAATTAAAATAATAAATTTAAAATAAAACTTAAAATTTAAAATTTAAAAACCGAGACCTAACACACACACGCTGGACATTTAGCTCTCCCCCATCTCCAATCTCCATAGCCTCTTGGCTCTCGCCCTCTGCGGCTCTCCGCTCTCCCCATTTGATGTTTACATGTGACAATAATTTAAATTCAACTACAATTTCAGTAAAAATTTAACAACAAAAAAAATGGTTTAACCGAAACCAAACCAAAATTTTCGGTTACCGAAACCGAACGGTTCGGTTTAAACCGAAATCGAACTGTTCGGTTTAAACCGAACCGTTTGCACACACCTAAATTGGTGATTTGAGTCACAAGTATTGTTTGTTAATCCTTTCTCTATTCTCTTCCCACCATAGCCTGGCCTCCTTCTCCCTGAATTTTTCTCGCCTGAAAAGATTTCGTTTCGAATCATAAGCCACCATCCATTTAATGACTTTTAACAAAAATATAATCCCATATCACCATTCCATAATCCTAGCCAATAAATGATTAATGTCTAAACAACCAACCTGAATCTGATACGTCTGAGTTCTCTTCTACCATCAGACAACGCTCGTATGGTGATATACACACCGGGCTCGTCCTGCTCCACCAATTCAGATCCCGAATCACGTGGGAGAGTCGTTCGAGTGGATGACGAAATACCATATAGATCACCATTAGATCGAGACAGCCTCGACTGGTCCGATGAAGCCGGGGTGCACTCATTTGCCTCGTATAATAATGTTTGTCTCTTCACATTATACAATTCCATCAAATTTTCAGAATTTTCAGCCCACCATTTGTCGGCTTTCCATCTGTCAAACATCTCTCTGCTACATAACGAAAAGTGTTGTTGTTTATTGGGACAACAGATCGAAAAATAATCCTATTTTTACAATATTCTTTATCTTCATGATCTTTCATAAGCAAAAAATATAAGTGGAAAATAAGATCATTTTTTTCAAAATTCTCCATTATTAGATGTGGTTACAAGGGCGAATTTAAAATCCAAGATGAAAGCCAAAAAATAATAACAAAATACAATTTTAAGAGGGCAATTTACAATTTTAATATGGGAAAAAACAATTTTAAGGATAATAATTTTTTTAGAGATGACAATTTCCCTCCCTTGCCTAGTATGTCATCCTTGTGTGATTATCTCCCTTGTTCCTTAATTTTTTCTTTTCTTTTCTCACACGCACACGCGCATGGCGCACACACAAGATATATATATATATATATATATATATATGAGCAGTGGCAGACGCAGAAAAAAACATAGGGGGCAAAAATAATTAACATAAAAATTAGAGAGCAAAAAAAATTTTAATGGTCAAAATACAATGTTAGGGGGAATGCAATTTTGGGGGTAAAATATAATTTTTAAAACTTTTTAAGGTAAAAAAAAAATTTTGGCCCCCTATGGGAATGATAAATTGAAAGATATGTATAACAAAACTATTTTTAACATTATCAGAGAACTCGAGTCAAACGCTAGCTGAAACATGGACGTCATAATCCTATCATTTGCACCAAACAGTGCTTAATGATCTAATTTTATCATGCGATCAGGCATAAAATTAATTTATCAAGTTGGATTAAAAAACCTAGAATGTTTAGAATATTGAAAAAAATGGAATTATAATATTGTTCTTAATAGTAACTTATTGATCAATTTATACATCATAAAGAAGACATTTACGCTGGAATTACCAAAACAGTCACCTGAATCGAATTCGCTTAAAGTCATTACTGCCATCTGGTAAGGACACCAAAGTAATTAGAACACCCCGTTCCACCTGAGCCACCCACTCCTTCGGCTCGCTCTCTTCCACGAACACCACAGGGTTCACCCGTCGGTCGTTCGCTGGCGTGCCCTCACAGCCTAAAATTCTCTTCACTCCCACTTCCAGTTCCTTATTCCCCGCCGTAGAGCTGCAATTAAACCTCCGTAATTCGTCCAACTCCTCTCCATTACTGAAGTTCCCGTTCCTCCGCTGCAGCTCCGCCGGCTGTCTCCTGCATGTAACGCAGTTACCATACGCACTCAAAGCTTTCAACGCCAGGCGTTTGATCTGCTAAACAGAAACAAAATATAATTCCGATCAAATTTCACGTTTCGTAGATTAAAATAAACAAACGGATGCATGAAATGATCATTTATTAACCTGGGAAGAAAGGGTTTCGACGGGTTTCTTGAGTTTTTCAACCTCCGACGAGTCATCACTTGAGCTTGGCATGCATGCAATCGGCATTTTCGAACCTTTGTGAAACTTAAATTATAGTGGAAGATGTCAAATCGAATTAAATAGAATAAGTGATGAGTGGAAAAGAATAGGTACTTGGTGAAGAAGGAAGTTAAAGAAAGCCGGCGAATTTTAAAATGGCTTGCTTTCATATGCATTATATCATATAATATATGGTTTCAAGTCTCTATATCGGCTTGGCTTTGAGGCCATTCTTTTTTTCTTTTTATTTTTTGCCTTTTACTTTAATTTTTTTGGTTTTTGTTCCCTTTTCATTCGGATTATGTCGAGCTTCTGGCAATAAAAAATTTAGCTTGAATAATGATCAAATAAGATGGTAAAAATAAGTTGCATCCTGTCTGAATTATTTGGGAATAGGTTGAGTTTGGTCACTTATATGTGTCACTTACAGATTTTTTGTCCTTTTTTATATGTTGATATGGCTCGATGCTCACGTATGCAATATCACATCAGCATTACCGATGAAAAATACAAAAAATACTAAAAAATTGTTGAAAAAATATGCTTAATGAATTAAAATTAAGTGTGCAAAAAGTCGAAAAATATGAATGGAGGAAAAACGTGCGAAGACGGACGAGAAAACGAGGCCCGAGTAGAACGTAGCACAGCGCTCGAGCGTCGCTACCTCTGCCTGGCAACGCCCAGGAAGTAGGCAAGGCGCTAGGGCGCCGCTTGGAGGCGCCTTAACGCCTGGTATTTTGTCCAAAAATATAATGTGCAGTTTTTCTGAAGGTTTGTGTATCATTTCGCGTATAGTTGCGAGTTTTTATGAAAAAAACACTTCCACAAGATGTCTTTTGATGATGTCTATTGATTTAGTATAAATAGAACAACCTTTGAATGAATTAAAACCACACTTTTGCAAGATCAAATTCAAGTTTTGATAGGAAAATTCTGTACATTCATCTTGTTCATCTATCGTTCATGTTTAAGTGCCTTAAACCTTAGTGATTTAAGGATTCGTGATTGAAATGCTTCTATCACGAATCATAGTCGTTGTATCTTGGGAAACGATTGCCGCTAAATCATGAGCATCACAGCGGGGCAATATCATTTCAAGGATGAAGATTCCAAATCTCGACTCGACACATTCATTGAGTCATCTTGTTACTTTGCATTTGTTTATCCCAAAGATACATATCTGGAAAAAAATTCCTACAATCTTGAAGCGATATTCAGTAACAAATGGCTTCCTTCAAGTGTAACAACAACATCTATACATTGAAATTCAATGGAAATGATTTCAAGAGCTGGCAACAGAAAATGTTGTTCCACTTGACAACCTTGTGATTGACAGGTCCTCAATGAGGATGCTCCTACTATAGCCGAAAAAGAAATCGACACCCAAAAGAGGAATACGGTGGATACATGGAATCAAAGTGATTTCCTATGCAAGAACTATATTCTCAACGATATTGACAACACATTATACAACTGAAAACTGCTAAAGAATTGTGGGAATCGTTTGAGAAGAAATATAGATCCGATGATGCCGGCATGAAGAAATCATTGTTGGACAAGTCCTGGACTTCAAGATGATCGAGACTAAGCATGTGTGTGCAATGCAAGAACTACAAGTGATCATGCAAGATATTAATGTGGAGGGAATGATTCTAAGTGATCATTTCAAGTGGCTGTAATGATTGAAAAATTACCTCCTAAATGGAAGGACTTCAAGAATTATCTTAAACATAAAATGAAAGAGATTAGTCTTGAAGACCTTTCTTCTTCGAATCGAGGAGGACAATAGGAATTCCAAAAGGAATGCGGTAAAACACCATATGAAAGCAATGTCTTACTTGGTCGAACAAAATACCGGAACAAAAAGAAAGTTTGTCGATAAAACCTCCGAGAGTGGGAAGGATACAAAGTTAAAGGAAAGCACTTCAAATGAGGAAAGCTCAACCATTTAGCAAATGACTGTAGGAATGCAGACGATCGAGGGAAAGCAAATGATGAAATCAATCTAACCGCTGTCAAACAACTTATTTGATAATGCTTACTGCTTGTTTAGTCTTTTGATTCCAATAAGATTAGTATTATTCAAACTTGGTGTTTGTTGGAAAAATGCTATGTAGAAGACATCAATTTTTTTGAAAGAAATGCAATAATGGTTATTGTTAAAATTTACATTCTATTTATTTGATAGAATCTTGTGATTTGGGACATGACCAATTGGGTCGTGTATATTGTAACCACAACGAAAATTTGTAAAATTAAATTTATTGCATTATGTGAATGTTAATTTAAAAATATAAGTGACAATTATGGGTATTAAACAAGATCCACCTATTTATTTCCATGATATAGGAGCTGATCTGCTACTAAGGAACAATTTTCTACAGACATTCAAGCGGTTTACACAGGAGAAGGAGACAAGGAAGCTTATTTTCGCAACGCTTTGTGATCATAAGATTATTATCCAGCTACTAAGGGAGGCGTTTCACAGAAAATTCCCCATTAGTTTTCGCAGCAAACGTGGTGATGAAGGAAAACTTCGACACGAAAGATGAATGATCAGCGAAAATTTGGCAAAACGATTCTTCAACTTAGGCAACAGGGAACTGGTCAAAAGCGAAAAATGACTTTTGATGGTATAAATGTTATGTCATTCAGAGAACATAATGAAGATGTGCATGAAGATGAAGATGTAGTTAATCTAGACATCCTATTGTTCTTAAAAGGCATTACAGGAGGAGGTGGGCCATGCAACCTGAAACTACCCCTTCGAAGAGCAGATTGCTTTAGAGGAAGCAAACAGGAAGATTTAGAAGAACTATAATGAATCACTCACAAGAAAAGTTATGGTGCACTAAGACAAAAAAACATCAGCACTCACGAGAAAAGTTGGCGCACTTAGACAAAAAGATGTCAGACCAAGAGATAAAGGGGCACTTACGGGCGCACTTAACATTGAACAAGAGTTTGGAATCCGCATTTGAAGTCCGGATTCATGCCTATGTAAGACCAGTCATCGAGGAGCTAAGGACATCAGAAATTCTCCATAGTTTTCTCATTAATAAATATTGTAGTCTACAAGATGTAATCTTATCAACTTCCATAGCTTGGTAATAATTTCTTTCTTTCCTTCTATGAAATATTTCTACTTTGTAATTCAGTTTGTAAATGTGTTTCAAGTCCAGCCTCATCATATAAGAGGCTAAACAAGTTAGTCTCCTCCCAGGAGGAGTTGTGTTAATATAATAAATATTATAAATATTTTCAGAATAAAACGAAGGCTTTTGCCCATCTATCTCCCAGATTTCTTTAAAATCTTTATATAGCTGGTTAATACTCTACGTCATAAGGTAGGAAACGAATTAGAGCTGTGCTGCCTACTGTTGAAGGCCTCATTTCAGTAACCATTGGTTGCGATCGTGTGGTTGATGGTGATGAGCCATCGTAAAATCTGGTGAGATACCCGATGGTAGTTTGGTCAAAAGGTATTTATCAGTTTGTCAAAATTATGTTGTAATACAGAAGCATAATGAGCCTTTTACGAATTCAAGCAAAATGGTTTAAAAAATAATAATAATTTTAGCTTGGTATGAAAAGTGTAATTTTTCAAAGTTTGGATGATAAGTGAAATATCATGTAAACTATTGGATGGTGAGGGAAATTGGCCCTGATTTATAAATAATGTCCAAACAATAAATTTATCTGTATTTTTTCATAAATTATGAATTTTAATAATGTATTTAGTAAAATTAAAAATCCATATATCTTATCTCACCTTTTTCTCAAATTCTTTTTGGTATTTATTCATATTTTAACTCCACTATTTAAAATATAATGGTTAATCAGTTACCCTTTTTTACTTATAATTTTTTTTATACCAATCATTATACTATTTTACATTTTATTACAATTATTACACCACATAATCATCCTACACATTGAATCAATTTTTCAAAAGTGGTATACATTATCTCAATTTCATGTTCACACATTTTATTCCAAATTTTGTGTTGGATTAAACTGAAAAAAAAAAAGATCACTTCATGTCAGCTTCATGGATTTATAAAATAACAATATATTTTATAAAATCCGAAAACTCATAAAAAAACCCTAAAAATGAGTTTTTTCCCAAATAAACCGGTTCCACTTCTATACATCTGATCTTATAAATACCAACATATATATAAATATATAAATACATATACACATATATTTTATATATCTTGATCTTTACAAACACTCGATCCATATATGTATGTTCCCAAATAAACCTAGTAATGCATTGAATTGATTGGTCATAAAAGAGGTCCAGAAAGCACATATTTTAAGGGGCATAAGCCCAAATTCAGTTGAAGGAGTCCGATACGCCACCAAATTCAGACAAATCACCCTCAGAGGAATGCTAACCTGCTCTTTCAACCTATTCTTTCCATCACCCGTAGTCCGCATCACCGTTGGATCACCTCAAATTCAACAGAGATTCAGCAAATCCAACGATAATAAACGTTTAAAAACATTTTTTATTTTTTAAGTATTCTGTTTAATATTTATTTACATAGCTTCGAAAAATATCTGATTTTTCCATTTACTTTCTTTATATATTAAATTCTAAAATTTAATATAAAAAAGAGCAAAATATCGAAAGCAAATATTAAGCATTAGAAGTTTAGGTGTATGCCTTTAATGCTTCATTGTAATTTGAATTCTATGTAGCTAATTTATATTTAAAATTAATAAATTTAAGAATAAATATATAAATATTTAAGTTACTAAAATATGAAAGCCTCACCTTATTTTATTGATAGTTTCATACATTTATACCATATACCAAAATGGTGTAAAGATCATCTAATTATTTGATAAACTCTAATTCTTTCATATTCTTTTTTATTTAACTCATCCTTGGGTCATTGAAAACGAATTTATTTATACGCACCAAAAATTATAATTTGTCCCTAAAAAATAATAATTTAACCCGCTAAAATGTTTTGTTCTTCATTTTATGTTATTATTTTTTGCATACCTAAACAAAAACTATTAATTCATCCATGTTTGCTCGGGACAACTTCAATCTAAGATTTCTTGGGCATGCATCTAACTTTTAAAAAATATGCATCTCAATGGTAAGCATGCGTTTGCAATTGCTTATTCAAAGTATTTTTATGTTGATTTTCTTAAAGTTGAAAAAAGTTGATTTTAAGCAAAAAAACATTGACTTTGCTATTAAAATAAAAAAAGCAGATCAATGAACTTCAAATTATTACAAATTTTCGCTACACACGTAAAATCAGTGAAATACATATCATGATCTGTTTCTAGGTTTATGTTTTTACCTATATATTTTTAGAGAAGTATTAACAGATTCAAATAAATAAAACATTCAAAATCTGTTTTTTTTTGTCTGAAAAGCAGATAAACAATTTTGAAAATCAATCACAAGTCTTCAGTTTTTTTCTCTGAAACATATAGTGTAGATGGAAAAATATTAATAAAAACAATAATATTAAAACATTTGTAATGTGATTAAATAGAAAGTCCAAAATGTTTTAGAAAAGTACTTAAATAGTATTAATTATTTTATCGATAAAAAAATATTAACTAAATTTGCATAATAAAAATATTCAAACATTTTTACTTTTAAAATTTAATTTCCATGCAAAATTTAATAATATATATAAATTTATATGACGTAAAAACTTCGGGTTATTTAAAAAAATAACCCAAAAAAAAAATATTTTTAACAAAATAACCTAATTTAAAAATTGTTAACAAAGTAACCTGAGACGCCAACTCAATTGGCGTCTACGCCAATTGAGTTGGCGTCACCTACCTTTTTTTTTTTTTTTTTATGTTGGAGACACCAACTGAGTTGACGTCTCCAACAAATTTTTTTTTTTTAATATATGTTGGAGGCGCCAACTGAGTTGGCGCCTCCAACATATATAACTTTTTTTTTTTATTTTTTAATTTATTATTATTATTATTATTATTAAAAATCAACCAAAATTCAATGTAGTGTTCAACGTCAATCACTATCTCAAAAACTATTATTGATAATACAAATATTTTCTCAAATATATAATGTCTTGTGAACTGTCGGTTGAGTCCAATCATTATCTCATATTCAAAATTCAAATAATAACGTTATCATGAGTTAGAATACTCACTTTGACCATTTAAAATTTTGAATCACATTCAAATAAGTATAAAATACTATCTTTTGATCTGAACAAAGATTAATATGTGTCCCACTTGGAGGTGTAGTTGAAGTTAGATGTGTAAATGAATCGAATCGAGCCGAATATGAATTTTTTTTAAGATTCGATTTCGGTTTGAAATAGTTATATTCGAACTCGGGTTTGATTCAAAGTTCGAATAGTTTTAAAAATTTGACGCGAGTTTGGTTCGAAAAAATTCAAGCATGTTCGAATAATGTAATATTAATGTTTGCTAAAAATAATCGAAGCCAGGGTAGCTGTATCTTCCAGCCTGGTGTTCTCGTAGAACTGCACGTGCATCATAATGGTTTCCCCTTGTGTAATTTCGTTACCCCACACTCAAAATATTTTTTTAGAAACTATTAAAATTACTGTGATAGGAGATGAAGATTTGAACACGAGACCTTCGAATCGCAATTGCAACCAATGTCGGATACGGGTTATAAGCTATATCAGCCACTCAAAACATGTTCATGATTATGGTTTAATTGATGATGCCTAATGTCAATCAAACCATTCATTTGCCATGTGAAATATTCCATCTATATTGATGCTAAATAATGGCTGAATGCTCGAATTTTTTCGAACCGAACTCGCGTCAAATTTTTAAAACTATTCGAACTTTGAATCAAGCCCGAGTTCGAATATAACTATTTCAAGCCGAAATCGAATCTTAAAAAAATTTTCATATTCGGCTCGATTCGATTCATTTACACATCTAACTTCAACTACACCTCCAAGTGGGACACATATTAATCTTTGTTCAGATCAAAAGATAGTATTTTATACTTATTTGAATGTGATTCAAAATTTTAAATGGTCAAAGTGAGTATTCTAACTCATGATAACGTTATTATTTGAATTTTGAATATGAGATAATGATTGGACTCAACCGACAGTTCACAAGACATTATATATTTGAGAAAATATTTGTATTATCAATAATAGTTTTGAGATAGTGATTGACGTTGAACACTACATTGAATTTTGGTTGATTTTTAATAATAATAATAATAATAAATTAAAAAATTAAAAAATTTAAAAAAAAAAATATGTTGGAGGCGCCAACTCAGTTGGCGCCTCCAACATATATTAAAAAAAAAAAAATTTGTTGGAGACGCCAATTGAGTTGGCGTCTCCAACATAAAAAAAAAAGTAGGAGACGCCAACTCAGGTTACTTTGTTAACAATTTTTAAATTGGGTTACTTTGTTAAAAAAATATTTTTTTGGGTTATTTTTTTAAATAACCCTAAAAACTTCAGTGGTTTAATGGGCCTGTTGTATGAGATACACTCCCTATTCACTGGAACATTCAACATTCCGTCTCTCTCGTGGCAACAACTTTGATAAAGAGTGCTACTATTTAGTTACAACACACTACGGATTAGGGCTTTCAATTATAATTCATTGAATTACCTTAAAAGGATTTTTCTTTTGTTTTCAATTAGTTCAATTTAAGAAATTAAGACAAAAAATTGAATCCAGATTTTCTATGCATCTACTTTAGTATTTTGATTCGGATCAGCTGAAAATGCTGTTGAAGTGATTGAATTGCGTAAGAATTAGTGGGTCTGTGTATGTTTGTAGATATCTATTGATTTTATTGATTCATTTGATGATAAATGCCTAGGCTGAGACGCAGAAAAGGTTCTGGAGGGAATAAGCCTCAGAATTCTGAGCCGGATTTGGATGAAAACAAGGAGAAAAAGGGGAGTGAATCGGAAAAAAAATTAAATTCTGATGTGACCGATTTGAACCGCGGTTCGAATAATTATTCGGCGGAGAAATCGAGGAAGGGATGGAACTGTGTGGACAGTTGCTGCTGGTTCGTTGGGTGCATATGCTCGATGTGGTGGTTCTTGTTGTTCTTGTACAATGCAATGCCAGCTTCGTTTCCGCAGTATGTAACAGAGGCTATCACGGGGCCATTGCCGGATCCTCCGGGTGTGAAGTTGGCGAAGGATGGATTGAGAGCTAAACATCCGGTGGTTTTCGTCCCTGGGATTGTTACCGGCGGGCTGGAGTTGTGGGAAGGCCACGCTTGTGCTGAGGGGTTGTTCAGAAAGAGGCTCTGGGGTGGTACCTTTGGTGAAGTCTACAAAAGGTATAAAGTTTCTTCACCCTATTCGTGCTGCATGTAGGTTTGTGTTCTTATGGGTGTGAGTTCTGACATGGAGATTTTAAGATTTTTAAATTGCTTGGTATTACTTAATACTTAGTTAAGTCTGTCTGTGCCTGTCAGAAAGGTCATTAAATTACGAATGAGTTGATTCACTATGGACCGGAGATAGTGGCCTGTTATTTCTTATAAACTGTGTGTGAAAGTTAAAAGGTGGATGTTTACCTTTTGTCTTTGTGGGCATGGCATGAGCCATGTTTTTTTTCTTTCCTTTTTTGGAATGATTTATTGAACGGTGTATACTGTACTAGGTATTAAAGTTAGAAAGTCTAATTGTGACTTTTGATGGTGGGTTAGGTGTTTGCTGAGTCTGATCAAAGTTTCTAAGTTTTGCAGCTGCCGACTGCAGCTTTGATTTTCATGCTCTACTCAGTGACTACATACTTGCTGATTTGGCACGATAATTTTTTAGTGTTTCAGCTTGTAAGAAACATTGAATATATACACGGACACCGGACTCTAAAGTGTATTAAATTTTAAGGTTTTAATTCTGAATTGTTTTTTGGCAAGAAAGTGATGTATGGAGAAGTTTTGAAGGTGTTGCATTCGCTTAGAAAATTTTCAAGGTGTTGTATTCACTTATGTTTTTGAAAGTTTAACGTGAATATACATATTTGTGTCCCTTACTCTTAAGATAAAGAATGAGGATGAAACTAACTTCCAAGAGGAAGCGTGTCTGATGGCTACATGTTCGCTTCATTTTATAAAGCATAATCTACAACTTAGATCAGTTAGATGGCGAACCTTCCATCATTGAAGTATAAATCCATAAAATCAATACCTGGTTCCGAAATATATTTCATGTTTCTAGCATGTCAATTTGAATGGCAGCTCTGTTATATGTTTTATTGGGAACCTTTCCTCCTTTAGTTTCAGCGTTGTGCAGTTCTTTTTTATATTCCATATTTACATGTTGATTCCTGTTTGATCCCATCAGTAGTCACAAATGATATGATTTCTTCGAACTGTTTGTACGCTCAAAATTATCGTATTAGAAATGTTCACTTTCACGGTGATACTTGTAATCGTGTTCCCTTGTTTTTACGATACTTGCTTTGTTAGTCGAAGAGGAGTTGGTAGGTCTATAATATATCTACATTTTGATGCTTTATAAATTTTCCTTGGTAAATTAGGCCACTTTAACAGTTTATCTTTTATTTTTTTTACTCTGTACTTCCACCATCTATGCAGACCTTTGTGCTGGGTTGAACACATGTCACTGGATAATGAAACTGGTTTGGATCCTCCTGGCATAAAAATCAGGCCTGTTTCTGGCCTTGTGGCTGCTGATTACTTTGCACCGGGTTATTTTGTTTGGGCTGTTTTGATTGCCAACTTAGCTCGAATTGGGTATGAGGACAAAAACATGTATATGGCTGCCTATGATTGGAGGATCTCATTCCAAAACACTGAGGTTTGCTACTTTCTTTGCCCAAGGTTCTTATAATTCTTTGAACTATCTAATCTGTGAAATCCTGCCATTTTATTGTCTGGGAGGCATTTGAGCTGTGTAATCTCACCATTGCAAGTGGAGAAATGTTTCTGCGACTTGAACCAATTACCCACAAATCATTTGAGCAGCTTTACTTTTTGCCTGTGTTCACTTTCCTTGGATACAAGAAATGTGTTATGAGTTGTGATTGTCTATTGATAAACATGAGTGTTATGCTGTATTGTTCTAGCACCAACATATTTCATGATTTTTTGCCTCTTTCAGTGATGCTTTTGTGAAATGAAATTTTTTTTGGGCTAAATCACCAGGTTCGAGACCAAACTTTGAGCAGAATTAAGAGTAACATAGAGCTCATGGTAGCTACTAGTGGTGGCAAAAAGGTGGTGGTTGTACCACATTCAATGGGAGTTCTGTATTTCTTGCATTTCATGAAATGGGTGGAGGCACCAGCACCGATAGGAGGTGGTGGAGGACCAAATTGGTGTGCTGAGCATATAAAGGCTATAATGAACATAGGAGGGACTTTCCTGGGTGTTCCTAAAGCAGTTACAGGATTGTTCTCTGCAGAAGCTAAGGATATTGCGATTGCAAGGTTGGATTTTGAACATAATTGAGTTTTTTTTTTGATCGGGCAAATAAAAATATATTAATAATTGAACATAATTGAGTGATTGGATATAGTGCATATCGTAACTAGATTATTGTCTCACTCATGTAGCTTTTCTTGCCTTATAACAAAAAGATTATTGTTACGAGGACGCCTCTCATCAGTGGCAGAGCCACCCCAAAATTTTTTTTTTTTATCTTAAACAAAAAATTTCAAATTCTTTTTGCAATTTTACCCTTAAAAAAAATTGTAATTTGCCCCTTAAAAATTTCATTTTGCCCCACCTTAAATTATATATATATTTTTTAAATTTTTTTGCCCTTTCCCAAAAATCCTCCTGCGTCCGCCACTGCCTCTCATTGTTAGTGTTATATAATTTATCATCTGAAAGCATCAATATGGTCAAACCAAGGACGAAAGTATACCAAGCTGTAATTGCAATACTGTGTCATGCTTTCCAATAGTGTTTGGTGTCATCAGTATTTTATTCAGTTATTGCCGATAAATTACCAGATTGTGACATCCTAGATTTGATTTTAGTTCAGATATTTTGTCTCTCTTTTCTTTTTTGGACATTTATGGAAACAAGATATTAATATTGTATGGTATTTAAATTTGCCGCTAGAAGAGCTTATCAGATGGGAGGAGGGAGAGAGGGAGATTTAGTCAACTGTATCTCCATGTGATTGTCCTCCAGCTAATTTGGAATAAAATTTGTACGTATTTAGCGAGGTTAATCTTTTCTTTTGCTTATGCAGGGCTATAGCACCAGGTGTTTTGGACATGGATGTATTTGGTTTCCAAACTTTACAGCATGTGATGCGAATGACTCGTACTTGGGACGCAACTATGTCAATGATACCAAAAGGTGGTGACACCATCTGGGGTGGTCTTGATTGGTCTCCAGAAGAAGGTCACGAGTGTAGTTTGAAGAAAAAAAATAAAAATGGCCAGACAACAGCTCGCAACCGAACTGAGGATTTTGCTAATTCCTTTCACTCTAAGTATGGAAGAATAATATCATTTGGAAAGGATGTCTCTGATTTACATTCATCAGAAATCGAGCGAGTTGATTTTAGGGTAATGTTTCAACTACCATTTATAGACCAGTTTGAGAAGATATTTGTATTGATCTACGCAGAAATATCCCCTCCACATTTGTTTATGCTAAAGCATGTGGGAAAAGGCAATTTGCGGATCACTTTTTTCGAACCACCCATACCTGATCCTATTCTCATATTTTAGATGATGTGTTGCTTAGATGTCTATATCTTGGTCAAATGGCCTTTCCTCGAGTACTCCTGTATTAGAGTTTTAATACCTAATCATGTCTTCATTCTCTGATAGTCTTTAGCTTTAATCTTTCGGTGTCCGTTATCTCTGTTTAATCTTGTCAGCATCCATCATATACGCTCATCAGTGACTTATTATAAATAAAGATGCAATATTTAGGGCGGATGTGTTCCTAAATGTCACTCACCCTGCAAATGTGACCTTATACCTTAAGTATTCAATGGTGTATTTCCATAATCTGAGTTTTCTTTCTTCCTAATTCATTTTTAAGTCGTCTGATCTCTAGGGTGCTATAAAGGGAAAGAATCTGGCAAACACTACCTGCCGTGACGTGTGGACAGAGTACCATGATATGGGCATTGGTGGTGTCAAGGCCATAGCTGATTATAAAGTCTACACTGCAGATTCGATCTTGGATATGCTTCAATTTGTTGCACCTAAGATGATGAAACGTGGCAGTGCTCATTTTTCCTATGGAATAGCTGATGATCTAGATGACAAAGAATATGATCATTATAAGTACTGGTCAAATCCTTTGGAAACAAAGTAAGCTTCTTGCTCGATATATAGTGGCATCTGTGATATCTAGATGACAAAGAGTATGATCATTATAAGTACTCCTCAAATCCTTTGGAAACAAAGTAAGATTCGTACTCGCTATATAATGGCATCTGTGATATCTGTCCTTCATTCGCCCCACTACCACACCTGCGTACGAGC
Source organism: Haberlea rhodopensis (assembly GCA_907163345.1). NCBI lineage: Eukaryota > Viridiplantae > Streptophyta > Magnoliopsida > Lamiales > Gesneriaceae > Haberlea > Haberlea rhodopensis. The sequence continues at coordinate 2,199,813 of CAJQUN010000059.1, read as the reverse complement.
CACTCCCGAGAAGCATAAATTTAGTACACATCATTTCATGATGAATGGGCTGTTTTATACTTAAAAAAACAAAAAAAGACTCCATTTCCAGAGGGAGGGTGATGTTTGTACCCATTTTTAACCATCAATAATTCTCAAGATAAGTTTTATGCCTCCCAGGATACTATGAAAATTTAATAAATACCCACCATTTTTAGTAAAGCAGTATTCTTGTTCCAATTTTATTCGCCTAAAAGATTGGCTTGATATTTAAATCCACTATGCTGGTATTTACCATCTCATTCTCTAATGCAGATTACCAAATGCCCCAAACATGGAAATCTTTTCAATGTACGGAGTAGGGATTCCAACAGAAAGAGCATACGTGTACAAGTTCAGTCCTGCTGCTGAGTGTTATATTCCTTTTCAAATCGACACTTCAGCAGAGGGTGGAGATGAAGGTCCTTGTCTGAAAGGAGGAGTATATTCAGTCGATGGAGATGAAACAGTCCCAGTTCTAAGTGCTGGCTTCATGTGTGCTAAAGGTTGGCGAGGAAAAACTAGATTTAATCCCTCTGGCATCCGTACTTTCATAAGGGAGTATAATCATGCCCCTCCCTCAACACTTTTAGAGGGCAGAGGAACACAAAGTGGTGCTCATGTCGACATAATGGGAAATTTTGCCTTAATCGAAGATATCATAAAGGTAGCAGCAGGCGCCGCTGGAGAAGATATAGGAGGAGATCGAGTATATTCTGATATTTTCAAATGGTCGGAAAGGATTAAGCTAAAGCTTTAAGAATGTACTTTTTTACGGTGAGTTGTTTGTTTCCTCTCTTTATCGTGTTTATCCCATTGCTGCCTTGTAAGCTTTTTATCCACCGTAATAGTTGGCGTGAATCTGAATTGTTATAGCCTAGTGATATTTTAACTTAACATCGTGGTTCGATTGGACTTTGAAATGATTCTCTTGGCTCCATGACATGGTGGATTCCTCGTAGGAAGTAAAAACGACAGTATTGACTTGTTTATGTACTGCAGCTACCGCCTTAGATTGCAAGTTTATATCTATTGTAGGCAACAATTTACTTTACTTTCCTATCTAATTAAGTGGCAAGTGAAAATATGATATTTAGGTTATGAGTTTCATAAAATTAAAATTGCATTGTTAGTATGATCTGTATTTCAGTTTAAACCCCAAGGTCACACATTTATTGGCTTCAGTGTCATTTCATACTTGATGCTTTGCTTCCTGCTTTAAAAGATAGATGTTTGAATCAACATTCGCTTCTATTCGCAGAATCTTGGGCCAACTTGGGATGAAAAGTTCCTTCTGCTTTCCAGGCTCGGCCTACGCATTCACTCGTCGAGCTATACGCCATGGCAGCCAATATAAAAAACAAAAATAACCACTATACAAAACAAGAAAGTGCTGAAAATGGCACCAAGGATTCTGCTGATGACCATTGTACAAGTATATATATAACTGGAAGCATGGATATTGGCATTCCGCCTTGTATGTGCTCGCTCGCCTTTTACATCTTCAGAAATTTAGTACTTTTGTTAATGTCTCGATACGAGGTTTCTTTATATTCTTCTTTATACTCTTTGAAATACTCACAATTTATAATTTTGATCACTAATTATTACGTTGTATGTTATACTAGATAGGTGTTCACTGTTTATTTTTATTTGTTTTTTTTATGCTGGGAACTCATTTCAATTCCATTTAATTCATTATTAATCTCATAATCAATTCATTTCTTCATCCTTCCATTTCTTTAATATTCACTTCACTTTTATTGTAAATAATAATATTAAACCTAATTATTAATGACCAAATATTTGATATTCCATTTGTGATTTGACCCTAATTTTTGCCACCTTTTTCCACCCATGCCCATTAATTTTTACCATCATTCGTATAGATTAGAGACAGAGTTTAATTTAACAACTATTAAGCAATCTATAAATTAATAATTATTCATCTATAAATTAATTACCATGAAGAAAATAATATAACTGCAGAGATGTTGACTGGTGAGCAGATAATTAAGAGCATCATAAGGTAATGAAATTGAAGATGATAGTTATATTATATATCTCATTTTCAAAAAAACATTTAAAGCAATAATAACAGTAAATAATTTTTGTGAGTTATTAGAGAACCACAACAAAAATTATTAATATGTTAAAACGAGTCAAAATCTCTGACCCATGGTCATGGGGTCACGGTTAAATGTGACCCATGGTCATGTCTAGCTGGATCTGTTTGGACCGTGGGTGAGTCGGGCTGGCCGTTTGTACGGGTTTAGTTTGTGGCGTTCTCAATTCCTTTACGGTTTGGTTAACCAGTCGAACCGAACCGAAAATTTCGGTTCCGTTTTCAGTTAAAAAAAATTCATTTTTCGGTTCGGTTTTCGGTTATACTGTCCAGTTAATCTAATCAAAACGAAAACCAAAATTAAATTTTTAATTTTTTTTATGATTTAAACTTTTTTAATGGTTTCGCTCCTGTTCGCATGACTAAGAACTCGTAATTTAACGTATTTTCAAGTATAATATAATTTATTTTATTATCTCCTTTAAATTCAATAACTTTAAAATAGTATTAGAAGTTTAAAACCAAAATGTTAAATGTTCAAAATTCATTTGAATCCAACGTATAATATATTAATGTTTGTATTTATATTGACTAATCATCCAATTTCACAAAATAATAATAATAATAAAAATAATAAAAACGGTTCAAACCGAACCGAAACAAAAATCCATTAAAATCGAAACCGAATAACTCAGTTTGGTTTTTGAAATTTCTTACTGTTCTGTTCGGTCAGAATGAACACCCGTACCTTTCACAAGTCCTTATCAGGTAAAAGCCCCACAAAATGGATAAAATATTAGTCGTCCCCCCTTTGAATCCTCAGTCATCTGTTTACGGAGGAGCCATGGACGGAGGAGCTCATAATATTCCTCACACCGTTGAAGATGCTTTCAGAGAGTTCGAAGGCCGACGTAATGGCTTGATCAAAGCTCTGACCACTGGTATTATCTTTCGTTTACCATCCATTTTTGTCCAATTTTCCTGTACGGATGTGTATAGTGGACTTCGTGGTCTGTGTAACTTGGTCTCTGGTTGTGGTCTATATGGTTTAGGGGTTTTGCTCGTTCAATTATTTGTCCCTTTATAATTTACTATGACTGAAATTGGGGGTTTATTTATTGTGTTTTTTTTCCTTTTTCAGACGTTGGAGATTTTTTTCAGCAGTGTGATCCTGGTGAGACGGGGTCTTTTACTATTTTTTTAATGTTCTCCTTTTATTTATGTTTTTTCATTGCCTTTATTTTTTCTACCCCTGCATGACCTCAAAATTAAAAATTTTCCGTCACTTGTGATTTTATGCATTTTTGGGGAGTTTTTTTTTCGTGTAATTTGTTATAGTGGTTAATGTGTTTGGTTTGATTGGTTTTATAACGGATTAGTCACTTCAATTAGGGTTTTGGGTCTGTACCTCGTGGATAAGATAAAAAAGTGTCTTGTTTAAGTGATGGGAGATGTTGGTTGAAACTGGAGATTAAAAATGTAGCAATCATCCTATCAAGTTTATTAGAGATTTGTCACGGTATGACTAGAATTTTAAAATTGTAGTACTGGAGGGTGGTAAAAGAAACATTTATTGTCATTTAATGCAAAACCTGTGTTTTTATATTTGGCATGGGTTTATTAGTGATGATCAACTTAAGGGGTAGGTGTCTAGGCTATGCATTACTCTGAGTTGATGGGTGTGTGTGTATATTTATTCTCGACTCAAGTAATTACTACGTAAATGCATGTTTATGAGTCACTTCATTTCTGCTACGTGTTATTGTCCTGGGTTCCTCGACTTTCAGAGAATTGCCCTCCCAATTTATTTTAACTTATCCATACAGTTGTTTATTCCTGACTACCAAGGATTTATTGTGGTTTGTCTTTATGATAAAGCCTGTCGTTGTTCTATATTAAGCAGTTGATGTAAAAAAATTCTGCTGCTGGAAAGTATTTGTATATGTAATCTAAATAATACGTTATATGTTGAAACGGAAATTTTATGCAGAGAAAGAAAATCTTTGCCTTTACGGATTTCCTAATGAACACTGGGAAGTTAATTTACCTGCTGAGGAGGTTTCTCCTGAACTTCCGGAACCTGCTCTAGGTATAAATTTTGCCAGGGATGGTATGCAAGAGAAGGACTGGTTGGCTCTTGTTGCTGTTCATAGTGACGCGTGGCTACTATCTGTCACTTTTTATATTGGTTCCAGATATGGTTTTGATAAAACTGACAGGTAGGTTTTAATGTAACTTTTAAACTTTTGAAGTCACGTGTTTTTCCATTTGTGGCCCGAGATAATCATTATTTTGTGCTGTGTCTCTGTTCAGATTGTGACTAGCAGAAGAAAAAATCATGTATAGAATTAGGGTGTATTGACAGTTTTGTTAGGGTGCAAATATCTCTCTGTCCTACTAATATAGACTTGTTGTTTCCCATGTTTTCCACCTTATTTCCCAATCAGTTGTTACCCTCCTTCAATATAAGGTAGTTATTTGACACAAGTTAAATACTTAATATATTTGACCAAAATGTTCGTTTGTTTTCTCTTTCTATTTCTGCATATAATTTCATACAGAAATCCAGTTGTTCCACCTTAGATTTTTCATAAAAATATTAGAACATATGTATTGGTGAACTAGCTAATGAACAAGGCCAGTTATGGTGCGTTCGTTATTATGTTTTAGGTTCCATAGTTGAAGCAAGAGGTACTTAGATTGGTTAGGTTAGCATTTACATAGGTTTAGGTGGGTCCTAAGTACGGGATGTCTTCTATACTAATTCCCTTTTCTAACTAATTTTGAGTAATTGGCTTGTGATGTCAACTGTGAACTATAACTTTCTGACAGTTGTTGGATTGTTTGCTTTTTTGCTGTTAGTTTCAATTTCATTTGTTTCTGGATGCAGGAAACGCCTCTTCAATATGATAAATGATCTCCCAACAATATTCGAAGTTGTGACAGGAGTTGCAAAGAAGCAAGTGGAGGATAAATCATCTGTCTCAAACCACAGTGGCAGTAAATCTAAGTCAAACTCAAATTCGGTATAAAAGTCATCATCATATGCACTGTTATGAAAACGTGGAATTTTTCATACATCCATTTTATGTTCGCAATATTTTTCTATTTTTGTAAATTAGAATCATGTAACTTGAGTCTAGATTTGGTCAAGTCATATGTGAAATATGCTACGTAGGCAGGAAACTGATCTCCTATAACTGTGCTGGCCAATCTACTCTGCTCGGAACTGTCCATTTAGGATTGACTATTTTACACACAAGTGCACAACATTTCAAGCTTGCTGATGTATCATGTGTACTGCATCCTCATAGAGGTTAAGACTTTTAGGCTAAACGAACTAAGCTCCAGAAACCCAGCTTTACTGTTCCATATTGGATTTTTGAATTATTTGAAAATTGTTGGCATGGTTGTCACTTGTCTTACTTGTAGGCTAACGCATGCACTATTATTTATAGATACTATCGTTGCAATCTTCTGTCATTATTTTGGTATTGAAGTTCATGCATACTATCTAAAACTTCATGATGGGACATAAGGCTAGACTTGATAAGTAGAAAATTTCACGATTTTTTTGATAGTCCTATTAAAAAGTTTGTAAAAAATATATCTATAATCGATACAAAGATCAATTGATTTAGACATTTGATATTGCAGCATGAGTACTGTGACAAAACGAGTGTGCCAAAACGCTAGTAAGCCTAAGGAAACAAGCATCACCAAAACAACGTGCTTAATAATCTCTCTTTCTTCTCCTTGTGTTCAACCATTTCTGATTATCATCAGATGAAACTAATGATTTTCTAAATCTTAGGCTAAAATCTCCGAAGCAGAAGTAAAAGATGAGGACGAGGATGAGGGATTGGATGAAGTAGAAGAAGACGAAGAGGAGCACGGTGAAACCTTGTGCGGCACATGTGGAGAGAACTATGCCTCAGACGAATTCTGGATCTGCTGTGACTTATGCGAGAGATGGTTCCATGGCAAGTGTGTCAAGATCACTCCTGCAAGAGCTGCGCAGATCAAGCTGTACAAATGCCCGACATGTAGTAACAAAAGATCACGCCCTTGATAAGTGCCACAACATGATCGATCCGCCTTTCTTTCAACTGGATCTTCCATGGACACGGATGAACTTGTAGTTGGTCCAAATCTTCCTTCTCCATGTCAGGTATTCTGTAGATACAATGGTTTCTTTTTTATTTGGATTATTTAACTACTCTTCTAGGTCTTGTTTTTCGATCTCATTGTTCGATGTAGAGATGGTCTGTCTGTACCTTCCTTCTATCTTTAGTGTAAATTTATCGGGTCCTGTAGCAATCTCCTGTCTTTGGTAAATATGTATCCTCCTTTTTTCCTCTTTTTCTCTTTTCGTGGCAGGTGAAAGGTCTAGGCCGATTTATGGCTCTTTCTTTGTATTGTGGTTTTTATTCTGTCAGTTTATGGGGTATTAATAGGAGCTGTTTTTGGATGAAATTGCTAGTATTTTCCACTCCGGATATCACAACTCGGTGCTTTATGGCCATTTATATGTTTGTAATTTTGGGCAGTGTTTCGATTGGGGTAAATGATTTTAGACTCGAATAGATTAATTGTGATTCCAAGTTTAAATTTGAAATATTGATCAACTCTAATAGCCATCTGGCATCGGTCTGAGGTATGTTTATAATCATAATGAATTGTTGATGGCTTGTCTGGTATGTGTCGCAATTATGATCCGGAGGTATCATGTTCGAGTCTCCGTCTCCCACCCTCATTAGGTCTCATGTACGAGTCTCCGTCCACACCCCCATTTAGTTATAATAGTGGCTCAAAAATGAATTTTATGTATGTTTATAATCATAAAACATGGTTAAAAAAAATCATAATGAATTTTACGTTTCATTCAACACAAGTCCAACCGCAGACACCACTTTGATTGGTGGGTTTCTCATGTCGCACGTTATGTCTTTTGTCTAATTTATTTCATAACAGAGTCCCAAAAAATGGCCATATACTCATGGTCATTTTTATGCGACCAACACATGTGCTGACGTGGTAGCAATGATCAACACAGGTGCTGACCTAGCAGCACGTTAGGATATTAATTTTAGATTTTGTGATTACGTATATTCTAATAGATGCTTTTTATAAATAAATAAATAGATATATCCCATATATATTTTTTTGTAATCTCACGTATATAACTGCTAAACCAACCACTACTCTATATTGGACCCTCAATCTTAACAATATGGTATGGATATAAGGTGAAATGAATTCGATATAGATATGTTTTCTCATGTGTATTATGCATATTAGTATGGGAACTAATTCTAATTATCCATTGTATTTATTATTTTGATAAACTCGATAACTGTGTTCAGATATATTTATGAATGATATTATCTCACATCTTTAAATTGTCTTTAAATATAATATTTCTTAAAAATTAAATGGCAAACTTGAGAAAAAAATATTCCATAGTAATATTAATATGAATGGTTTTCTTACCAAAAAGGAAAAAGTCCAAAGCAAGTGCCTACGACTAATAGTCCTTCATTCCCTCGACAGTGATCTCCTCCTATATTCCATAGTCTGCAAGAATAACATTTTGAGAGAAACAAGAATCGAAATTTTGATTCAAATTCATAAAGTGTTCCTGCTCACCAGATTTTACCTTTTTTTCCCCCTTTGCTCCCATATATAGAGTTTCTGATAGTCTTTAAGGGTGACCTGTGAAAAGATTATTAGAGGAAGATGGAGAAAAGATTATCAGAGGCACAAGGAAACCTGGAATCATTACGGCAAATCTTGGAAGAAGATTCTTTGATATTGGACAAAATCATCGTCTCCTGTCTCTCAGAAACGCCCCTTCACATTGCCTCAATGTTGGGCCACCTAAAGTTGGTGAAAGAATTCCTGATCAGGAAGCCGGAGCTAGCATCAGAACTGGACTCGCGCGGATGCTCGCCGCTGCACCTGGCGGCAGCGAAGGGTCACGTAGACATCGTCGAGGAGCTGCTTCGTGCCGATGCTGAAGTTTGTTTAGTTAGAAATCCCGATGGGAGGAATGCGTTGCATACGGCGGCGATCAAGGGAAGGGCATCGGTGATTGCTGTAACCCGGTGGCTGACGGATCGAGGGGAAACGTGTTTGCATCTATGTGTGAAATGGAACTGGTTGGAGGTGTTAAAGTTTTTGGCTGAGTTTGTGTAGAAATGGTGAATTTCTGAATTGGAAGGATTCTGAGGTGAACACTGCTTTGCATATTGCAGTCACTAAGAAGAACATTGAGGTACTAATGTTACTTTAAGCATCTCTTCGAGTACTATAAAAGTGTTTTGAAATCGTTTTTTGCAGATTATCGACCATTTACTTACATTGAATGGATTAGAAGTAAATGCTTTGAACAAGAATGGATGGACACCAATGGATGTTTTGAGGCAAAGTCCCGAGACCTCAGAGATATGGATATCGAACATGCACTCATTAAGGCGGGAGCTTCGAGTTGTAAAGATTTGAATCTGATCACTGATGATTGGATAGCAGAAAAAGTGAGGCAAATGACAAAAAGGTTGTCTTCTGAACAAAGCAATGCAAGTATACCAGTTGCAAAGCATAAGAACATGGACTGGCTCGGAAGGAAGAGAAGTGCATTAATGGTGGTGGCATCTTTAATTGCAACTGTAGCCTTTCAAGCTGGGCTAACCCCGCCGGGGGGGTGTTTGGCAAGATGACTATGAGGTAGCCGATGATGGAAATCAAGTAAAAAATCCTCACACTGTGGGGCAATCTGTTATGGCTTATAAAGATCCCAAAAACTATGGCATATTCATATTGAACACTACTGCTTTTCTTGCATCCTTGAGTATAATCCTCCTCCTTGTTAGCGGGCTTCCTTTGAAACAGAGACATTGGATGTGGGTTCAAATGGTGATACTGTGGACAGCTATTACTGCGCAAGTGGGGACATACTTCGTGATCCTTCGATACATGTCACCTGATTGTGTTGAGGGGGCGTTGTGTAAGGTTACCGAACTATCGGTATTGACATGGTTGACACTCATGGTGGTGGTTTTTGTAGGAAACGTTGTTCGCCTGAATTTGTGGGTCCTAAGAAAGTATGGATTCATTAAAGAAAGGGAGGCAAGTTCTGCAGGTGTCGTGGATGATCAAGATGAGAATGATGCTTGAATAAGATGGTTCTGTTTAGATCATTGAATGGATTTATTGAAAATTTTGAGTTGGATATGGGAATTTGGGCTGAACCACAGTGTTGGCAAGATTTACCTATATGTTGGTTTATTGTTGAGAATTGATGTATGTTTTCATCCTTTTTGCAAAGAATGTGCGTCTGAGTGTGTCTGTGCGCGCAAAAGTATAGCATAAAACTATGGGTTTTTGTTTTTGGAGTAGAAATACATCAAAATAACATGTACACTTAGTTTATATCACAACCTAAAACCAACCATACAACATAAACTTCGCCTTTCTTCCAATCCTAGTGTAATCTCACAGTTTCGCTAAGGAAAAACAACATTTGGATTGCGAATATGTCGCTTTTGTGCCACATGTTCTTTCCATTTAGCTCCGGTTCCTTGAACATGAGAAGAGACGCTCCATAGTGCATCTCCAGGCTGAGCTGTTGATTTTGTCATAGGTGCAGCAGAACTCGAAGATTTGGCGACGGTTTTTGACTTCAGCATCAGATGCTTATTCTTCTTACCCATTCCATTGTCAAGTAACCAACGGGATCCTGACTGTTGCTGATTTGTTGAACCCCATAGCTTCTTTTTAGTAGTCTCGGTCTTTAAACCCACAACGTGCACCTCAGTGATCTTGAATTGGGGTATTGAATTCTTTAGAAATGGTGTCCTCTTTAGCCTGTTCAAGAATGTCTTCTTTCTTGCCAACTTTGGTCTCTTCTTCTTCTTCTTCTTCTTTAATGGAGTTTCTTAGTACGGAAAACGTGATGTAGATTTTTGGCTTTTGTGGGACGAACAATCTCTCCACTTGAATGAAAGCAAGCATTGGAGTGCCAATATTAAGGAATGATCTTCATCAAATCTCATTAAAAATATTGTGAATATACTTTGTGATATTATCATATTTTTTTGTAGATATTATTGTGATACTTTATAATCTTATAGATTCTGTAATCTATATTTAAGAGAGCCAATAGTGAAGAAATAAAATAACTCTTGTTATCACAATTCCAAAGTCTTATATGGTATCAGACAGCCACCCACTCTCACGAGATATTCCTTGCTCCTAACCTAAACCCTACACGCCGCCGCTCTCTTAACCATGGCCAGCTCTTCTTCCACAGTCACATAAACCGAAACCACCACCATTCTTGTCCCACCTTCGGTGATTCCGATCACTGCTCATCAACACCTTCTCATACGTCTAACATCCTCTAACTTTCCTTCATGGCACGCACAAATCATTGCTCTCTTCAATGGTTACAATATCACTAGCTATATTGATGGCTCCATCCCATGCTCGGATCGCGGCTCTACTGATTCACCATCTCCAATGTTCCTAGCTTGGTTCCAACAAGACCAACTTCTCTTATCAATCATCTTGTGGTCCGTGTCTGCTGATATTCTGCCGCTCCTCGCCACTTATCGATATTATTTTAAACAGTATTTTTTAGTGTAGTGATTGTGTACCGCAAGTGCACGGTGTCAAGTTTTAGTATAATGATATGAAAAGTACGGATTGTCGATCCCACGAGGACTAGGAAATAAGTACCAAACTCCACTAGTTTAACTATATTTAACCTACGATAACTAGTTATTATTAATTAACTAAAGTTACAAATTAACTCAATAATTAACCCAAGCAAACAGTGATGAATAAGAATAAAAATCAAAAGAAACAATTATCAAGACTTTCATTTCACCCATGCAATCCCCCACAATTCGCCTATAGTTAAGAATTAAATTCATTCTAAGGCAACGAGTTTTCTTAATGCACTTGTTATACCTTGGTCTGATTAAAACCAGCGATCGATCGCCAAACTATACTATTTCTATTTTTCAGAATTTTCGACACGGCGATCGATCGCTAGTTTTTAATTTTCGATCGCGAATGGCACTGTTTGGTGGCGATCGATCGCCTGATATTACCGATCGATCGCTGCAATGATTTTCAACATTTTGCACTTTCGTCCCTCCTTTTCCGTTTATGCTCGGTTTGGTCCTTTTTCATCATTTTAAGCCTATTTTCTCCACTTCTATGCTTTTGGGCCTAGATTCCTGAAATATATAAATATATACCAAAAAGCGTAATATTTTCAGGAATCACTACAAAAACACCCCTAATCTTATATCAAATTAAGTGTAAAAATCACACTTATCAGCCACCACCACCACTTTCGCCGCTGCCTGCACCATTTTGACCCGCCTCTTTGCTAACCGATCGCGCGCCCGAGTCATGCAACTCAAAGACGATCTGTCTCGCGCATCTCTCGGCAGTCAATTAGTTACCAACTTTTTACAGCAGATTAAATCTAAAATTGACAAACTTGCAATCGTTGATAGCCCTTTATCCGATGATGATGTTACCTTGTACATCCTCAATGGTCTTGGTCCAACATACCGCGAGATCGATGCGCCTATTCGCACGCGTGAAACTTCCATGTGGTTTGAAGAGTTTCATGACTTATTGGTAGTCCATGAAAAATACCTACGACGTCTTGAATCCGCCAACTCGTCCTTGGTTGCTTCTGCCAATAACATTGGTGTCGCTCGTCTTGCCCTACATCCGGTTATGCACTCCCGCATGAAGCACAACTCACTGGATCTTCACTTTGTACGTGATCTTGCTACCAAAGGACATATTTCTTGTCGCTTATGTCAACACTCAGGATCAACATGCCGACATTCTCACTAAGCCTCTACATCTCACACGTTTTAACATGGTACGTTCCAAAATCCTTGTTGCCAATGGAACGTCGATTTTGCGAGGGCGTATTAAGGATCTTCATCAAATCTCATTCAAAATATTGTGAATATACGTTGTGATATTATCATATTTTTTGTGTAGATATTATTGTAATACTTTGTAATCTTATAGATTCTGTAATCTCTATTTAAGAGAACCAATAGTAAAGTAATAAAATAACTCTTGCTATCACAATTCCAAAGTCTTCTATGGTATCAGACAGCCACCCTCTCTCACGAGATATTCCTTGCTCCTAACATAAACCCTACACGTCGCCGCTCTTTTTACCATGGCCAGCTCTTCTTCCGCCGTCACATCAACTGAAACCACCACCGTTCTTGTCCCACCTTCGGTGATTCCGATCACCGCTCATCAACACCTTCCCATACGTCTCACATCCTCTAACTTTCCTTCATGGCGCGCACAAATAATTGCTCTATTCAATCGTTACAATCTCACTGGCTATATTGATGGTTCCATTCCATGCCCAGATCGCGGCTCTAGTAATTCACCATCTCCAATGTTCCTAGCTTGGTTCCAACAAGACCAACTTCTCTTATCAACCATCTTGGGGTCCATGTCTGCTGATATTCTGCCGCTCCTCACCGCCACCACTGATAAGTGTGTTTTTTACACTTAATTTGATATATGATTAGGGGTGTTTTTGTAGTGATTCCTAGAAAATATTACATGTTTTGGTATATATTTATATATTTCAGGAATCTAGGTCCAAATGCATAAAAGTGGAGGAAATAGGCTTAAATTGATGAAAAAGGACCAAACCGAGAAAAGGAGGGACCAAATCGCAAGATTGGAGATTTTGAGATCTGCGATCGATCGGCAACTTACGAAGACCGATCACCAGATTTCCGTGATCAATCGGCAAAACATCGCGATCGATCTCGGATATATAAATTTTGGTTATTTTGTCCAGAATGTTTCCGCGAACGATCGGCAACTTACGAAGATCGATCGCCAGATTTCCACGATCGATTGGCAACTTACGAAGATCGATCGCCAAACCCAAAAATTTCGAGATTTTGTTTCCTTCTTGGTTATTTTGTGTCCAAACTTTACCAAACTCCTTCACCACTACATATACTAGGTCTTGGACGAAAATAGAGACTTTTATCAGATTTTACACCCTAGGAATAGCCTCCATCCATCCTCTTATCCTCCATATCACCATCATTCACCTCTATCTATCAATCATCCTAGGATTTTGGAACACCTTCAACAAGGCGATTGGAGAACACGATCGAGAAAGAAGCAAGAGAAGGAAGCAAGGATCTACGAACGGAGTCGACATCGGGAGTTTATTCTTGTCTTTTAATATTTGTTTTGATTTGTTTTGATTTACTATGTTGAACTAATTTATTTATCGAGGCTATGCGAATCCTTTGTCAAGAACCTATGATTTGATGATTTATTTGATTGAATTCCTTTAATTCTTTACGTATAATTTATTGATCCTCATACTTTTGAGGGATTGATCACCCTTGAATGATTACTTTATTGTGATTGACTTGACCATATGATATTGCAATATGATATAATAAATTATACCGTGGGTTTTAGGTTGAGACGGACCAATTAAAATCTAGCACACGTGTTATAGCAATAGATTTACCAAAATCGAAGGCATGTAGTTTTCATAGATCTTTATTCGATATTAATTGTTCAATAAGGACACGAGAGTGGTTTACCGCAACATTAATATTAGACTTGTTATAACTGGACCAAACTATAACGAATGCATTAGGAAAACTTGTCACCTTAGAAATATTTGGATATTCAATCGAGAATTGTAGGAATTGCATTGGTGAGCCAAAGTCTCGATAATCTTCTCTAGTGGATTTTTCTCGTTTACTTATATTGACTTGGTTGGATTAGTAGTTAATTTAATTAATTAGTAGTTTAATTATTAATTCAATTTCGTAGGTTAAATATAGTTAAAAGCATCTTATTTAGTACTTGCTTGTTAGTCCATGTGGGTTCGACAATCCGTATTCTTCCTATCTATACTAAAACTTGACACCGTGCACTTGCGGTATATAAATCGCTACACTGAAATTAACTGTTTAAAATAAAAGCGATCAACCACCTCTTTCCCCGCTGCCTGTACCACTTTGATGCGCCTCTTTGCTAACTGATCGCGCACACGAGTCATGCAACTCAAAGACGATCTGTCTCGCACATCTCTCGGCAGTCAATTAGTTACCAACTTTTTACAGCAGATTAAATCTAAATTTGACTAACTTGCAATCGTTAATAGCCCTCTATCTGATGATGATGTTACCTTGTAGATCCTCATGGTCTTGGTCCAACATACCACGAGATCACTGCGCCCATTCGCACACGTGAAACTTCCATGCGGTTTGAAGAGTTTCATGACTTATTGGTAGCCCATGAACAATACCTACGTCGTCTTGAATCCGCCAACTCTTCCTTGGTTGCTTCTGCAAATAACATTGGTGCAACTCGTCTTGCCCTACATCTGGTTATGCACTCTCGCATGAAGCACATCTCCGTGTTCTTCACTATGTACGTGATCTTGCTACCAAATGACAGCTTTATGTCGCTTATGTCAACACTAAGGATCAACTTGCTGACATTCTCACTAAGCCTCTACGTCGCACACGTTTTAACATGCTACGTTCCAAAATCCTTGTTGCCTATGGAACGTCAATTTTGCGGGGGGCGTATTAAGGATCTTCATCAAATCTTATTCAAAATATTGTGAATATACTTTGTGATACTATCATATTTTTGTGTAGATATTATTGTCATACTTTGTAATCTTATAGATTCTGTAATCTCTATTTAAGAGAACCAATAGTGAAGAAACAAAATAACTCTTGTTATCACAATTCCAAAGTCTTATAGCCAACTGGTTCATAGTCTCGTATAGGATCACGTAGTTGTACCATCAATGCAACGGTAAAAGCATTACCCAACAAACCGTACTTCTTACCCTTGCCACTCCTATTATCTCCCTTAGACCGTCCCCGAAACATGTCCAACGAAGTACCATGATGAGCCGCCCATACTTTTGTCGAGCGATTGATGTGATTTTTTCATCAACATCAGTTGGATAATACATCCTGTCAATAGGGAACTCAAGAATTTCTCCAAAAAACTTTTTCAGAGACAAAAATGACATTATTTTCCACTTTGGAAATAATACAGCCCTTGTCAGCAGTGGCATTCTCGATGAGTTCTTTAACATCATCATTAAAAAAAGTAGGCTTGTTGCAGAGAAAGGTCTTCAACCCTAACTTTTCCAACGCGTTAAAGATAATTGTGTACTCGTTCTCATATTCAATAGTTGAAGTCAAGATGTGTAAGACCCTCGCTACCTTAACCCGCTATTAGTGTATTATCACAATAATGGTGCATGCTTTTATAACATTAGGGAATCCTCGTATATGCCATCTATAAAAATTTCGTCATTAATCCACTTAATGTTCAATTCCCAAATACAACTCAACTAGCATGAGCATACACCTCATTATACACTTACATGTTCTCCATTCATTATGCCATGCCCCTTAATTAATGCACGCAAATCATAACTGAAAAGAGAAATCTCAAAACTTTATACAATCCATATACACATAAGAATGCTCACAGGCGAACATTGAATAGGAAATTGTGTATCTATTGTATAAACATACCACCCAATACCAACATTGGTACCTCCGCCCTGGGAGCATTTCTAATCAACAGCTCGAACTCAACTCCAGATCGAATGATGTACATGTTCTACCTGTCCCAACAGAAACAACTCCACACGGGGTGAGCATACCAATCACAAAATCTCCATAACATCAATATCACAATTCATAATTTATAGAATAAAATGCTGTAGATTTAAAAGATATTCCCTGTATAGTATCATCATCATATGGGATCTCCCACGCTGTTCCTATTCTCACAATAGCCAAACCATCAAACTCCCAAAATCAGTTAATCATTACATTCATTAATGTTACTCATACTCAAACAGCCAAATTTCATAATCGAATATAATTAAATCATTACACTAATGATTTACAGATATCACATATATCTCAACAATGATTTCACAGTTCTATTACATCGTATCACATCGCTCGCTCAACAGCGGTGACATTATCCACTCGCGCGCTCAACAGCGGCGACATCATAACCGATGTTCGCTCAACAGTGACAACATCATAACCACTGCTCGCTAAATAGCGGCATCATCTCAACAATGACAACTCATTGCGACAACAATATATTATTCATGCACATGACAATAATATCTAATTATGCTCGTACGTCACACGTACCTTATAGTCCAATAGCCAGAACCAATCCTTGCCTTAGACCCGAGATCCAGTGAATTATTGGCTATATACAGTTAATAGCTCACAATCAATCAAAAGCACACAACCACATGCACAGGCATGTAAACAACCCCCAAATGCATCATCCTACCACGATGATTAATCACCATTAATGAACTATGCGTACTACTCAAGCCATCCCATTTCTATGTTCAATGAGTTGCCGATTAACTCGAACGAGTAGTAAGTCTTATTAAAGTTCAACCCAAACCATTTCATTTTAAAGTGTAATATTCTCATTAGAATGTAGACATCGTCCCAAAAATATACCAAACAAACCCCAATTCCGAAATCCTGTCATTTTCCAAAATTTTGAAAAAAACAAAGGAACAGGGGCGGCGATCGATCGCCATTTTCCGCGATCGATCGCGAGATCTTACTGCCCAAAAATTAAACATCCGCGATCGATCCACGTCCCATTCTGATCGATCGCCAACACCATCTGACTCCCCGTGATCGATCGGCAACTTCTCGTGATCGATCGCGGGTACTGTTCATCGTCATCAAATTTCTGCGTAATGTCGAGATCGATCGGCGCCAAGCCGCAATCGATCGCGACCTGCGATTTTTCGAAAAATTCTTACTTTAATGGTGTTTTTCACACCCAAATTTAAAACCAACACCCCCAACACCTTCAACACCTCAATTACTCCATTAAAAGCCATTAAAAACTCCAAAAACAACATTTTAACAATTTTACCAAAAATCCCCAAATCCCACATACTTTACCATACCCAACCAAACACCATAAAATTACTACAAATTCGAAGATAAAAGCGAGGGGAAGAATAATACCCAATTATCTTCGAGAAATCTCTCTCCGAAAGCGAGCCTCCAACGATTTCCGTCCAAGAGAAAAGAGGGAAAAGAGGAGAAGAGAAGGGGGAGGAGGGAGAATGCGTGGAGCGAAGAGAGAGGGAGAGGAAGGGGAAAAGAACACTGAGTCCACTTGGTATATATACTACAAAGGATCCAAAAATTCGAGTCTCAAATACTCGCACCAAAACCCATTAAAAATCATACGTTTCAATAATTATCTCTCACTCACTCAATTACATCACAAGCCTCAATCCAAAGCTCCCCAGACTCTAGATCCCACTACCAACACAATTCCAAGGTTTAGCACATTAATGAGAATAAATCTCAACCATTGGATCCAAGAACCACGATATCGGATTAAAATCCTCGGGAGTCTCAACACCGTAATCAATTCATAATTACTCCAATTAAAATCCATTAAGGATTCACTCATGGATTAACACAATTAACTTCCGGATATCACAACATGGTAGCCCAAAATCATCTTTGAAGAAGCCATTAAGATGAAGAGATCAAAAAAATATATGTGTAGGTTAGTTTGCACAACAAAACAATTCTCAGAGAGTTTAAGTAAAAATTTACGTAGGCGTAAAGATGTGCGATAACTACTGATTTTTCTTTTAAATTGAGTGGTTACTGACATAGGGCTTAAAAGAACACGTGAAAATAGATCATTTAGTGACTACATGATCAACGATGTAGATACAAGACATAAGAACCGTCATCTTGGTATACGAGATAATGATTCAGAAAAGTAATGATGGAGACTGATAAGATTGTGGCAACAAATACGGACTTTTGGACTTATTCAGTAACTGTTATCTAAAATCCAAAATATTCAATAGAGCGGGAACAGTTAAACTCGATGTAATCGGTAGAGTATAGTATTACTGGACTTCATCAGTTGAGCAGATGAATCATCTGATGACTTTGAATACTTAAGTGCATGTCAATTGTCCTTAGGCATTGTTCATAACTGAACTGATTAGACTTGATATCGGTACGACGTATGCTTTGAAGTCTACTGATAGTTCTCGATCAAAGAATAGGAATAGTATTAGGCATCGGTAGATCAGGTAACTTCTTCTTTCCATATCCCGTTGAGCTCAAAAAAGGTATCTGCAGATCAAGAACTTGTACCCAGCTCTACTTGGGTCCACGATAGAATGTATCCTTGGGGACCCACACTTTAATAATCTTTATATTTTTTTTGGTGTATTTCCTTTTTGGAATTGTCAATTAAGCTGTGGTTGTGTGATGTATCAACATAATTTGGCCTAAACTGCAGATTAGATTAACTCAACTCATATTGTTTTTGAACTGGTTACAGCAGTAGTGCTAGCTCTGTTTATCAAACCACAGAGCAGAGTTATATAGATTGTACTCTCTCGAGGGTCGGTTCCGGTTGCGTGTATCTGCTCTGGCTGATTTAACAGAGCCTATACTACACTTGTATACCTGTTTCATAAGCTGTATCGGTTGAGTAGTCTGCTCAGCAGGAGCAATATGCTCATGTAGCATACTAGACTTGACAAATTTTATCGACTTAAAATTGTCTTTTTCATTGTGTACTTGAGTAAAGTTTCACCAGTAGAGCTGATTCAATTAGATTTGAAGCCTAATCCACTCTTATCACATGGTAGCTTCTGTTCTTCTTGTATTTTGCTCAGTGAAATTGATGTTCCATTCCATGTATTGAAAAGTTGATTTGTGTTTCATAATTATGATGCTTATACTCAACATGGAATTATCATTTTCAGATTTGAGCATACTTATGTTTGCTATAAAAGTTTCACACTCTATCAGTTGACTAAGACCGATTTTTGTATGATTCTCTCTTAAGCTTACATTTTCTGCTTTAGTTTCTTCAAATGACTTTAAAAGCGATATGTACTCATATTCCATATCCTGTAAAGCAGAAATTAATTCATATCTTTAGATCTGAAAAAGTCAATTACCTACTCATCGGTAGCTGACTTATCATCTGCCATGAGCAATGTATGCTATCATGCTCATCGTCGGTAGAAAAGTTGTCATTGACCAGTTCACATTCTGAACCCAACTGTAGTAAAGTTTCCCATATATCCTTGGCACTTGGACATGACTTTACCATTTGAAATATATCTTTGTCAATGGTGGAAAATAGTGAATCCTTTGCAATGTTGTCCAGATTTGCTTTTCTTCTGTCATCGGTAGACCATTTATTTCTGGGCTTATCAACATAGAAAACATTGGTAAATGATGGAATTGCAGGGCCGATCTTCATGATTCTTACGGGTCCGCCGACGATGACATCCCAAATATCATCATCCAAGGCAGCCAAATATTCCTGCATTTGAATTTTCCATTCATAAAACTTTTCAATAGAAAACAATGGAATATTGCACAAAACTGAAGCCATCAGGTCGAGTATTCTTTTAAGCAAGAAACCTCGGCTCTGATACCAATTGTTAGGATCGGGTGTGCAGATAGAAGGGGGTTGAATATCTGCACCGACTCTACTTAGTTATTTTAAAATCTGCTCAAGTTGTGTTAGCAACCAGAACTATTTTCTTGTTTAAAGACTGATCAATCAAGTAACTAAAGATAAGTGAGGAAAGAACTCGACTAACGCAGCGAATAAGTTGAGCTGACGGCTGTAGACTACTGATTATGTAACAACAGTAGATATAGTCTACTGGTCTAATGAAGAACTCGGTGGACTACAGAAATGATCACAATAGATAAGCTCTATTTGATATAGAAGGACTTGGTATCTACTGGAAAGCAATATGTCTATAGTTTAGTGAGTAGACACCAACAATTAATATGAGCAGTAAATAAATGCAAAATGTAAATGACACAAGGTTTGTTTCTGGAAGTTCGAAGTAACGCTTCTACGTCCCACATTCTTCCTTTGCAGGAAGGATTCCGCTAGAAGACTTTGAGTAATAGAATCTCATTGTACAACCTCGACTCAGTCATGGATTGACACACACAGACTACCAGACTGAAACTCCTAGAAATCCCACAGCTGAGGTCACTCTTACAGCTTGGATCTAGACAAATCTGTTTGACCCACGGCCAGAACAGAGATTTCGCTCTTTACAATGATGTAAATTGATAAATAGTTTGAATGATTGTGAAATCAATTGCAACTATCGGTTGGCACTGATGATCTCTTGAAGATCTGATATGTCATTGACTCGGTGTCTGAAAACCGCTTCTTGGATAAGCAAATAACTCTAGTAAGCCTAGTTGAGCAATAATGAATGAATGATAATTATCTTGTGTTTAGCCATTACATTTTTCTTTCTCAAAAGGGTCTTCATTATATAGTTCAAGGAATTCAACGGTAATATTGATTCCCAAATATTCGTATAATACTAGCATTTGATATGCATTAAATGCTCTGAAGATATTGTCCCAAAATATCACTAAAGCAATTAATACTCTTCCGCAGATCTATATTGCTTTCCTAATATGGCTTGTAACAACTAGTTATAATGTCAAACGTTAATATCTCCACTCATGCTTCTTTATTGTAATGTTTTGTTCCATAAAATATATCTTATTTATAGTCGGTAAAGTAGCTATGCTAAGAGTGTTTAAATTGTCGGTATACTGCAGCATCAATAGATTTTCAACGATCGGTAGACTACATTCCATCGGTAGACTACGGTAGAGTTCTGTTCATCTCATCAGTAGACTTAACGGTCGATAAACTATATTCCATCGGTAGTCTTATGAATCTGCTAACTAGATATATATCAAAATCTCATATCAAATATATTCTACACGGGGATCATGTTATTCTTCGAACTTCACGATAAACTAAAATAATTGTCAAAGGACGAATTTATTCTATAATTTCACTACTCAAAGTAGAATGTAATTAATAATATTTAGATTGCAAATAATGCTAAAATAAGGTTAATTACATATAGACCCCTTTAGTTTTTATAATTATTCTTTTAGCCCTTCTAATTAAAAATAATGTTTATCTCCCCTATTTATTTTATTTAATATCAACTCATAAGGGAGGCGACTGCACTTTTTCTTTCATCCGTTATAAACTATAGGGGGGAATTTGTAATACAATTATTTTACAGGAGGCCCATATATTATCATTTAAACTAGATTGTGAATTTGTAATACAACTATTTTATAGGAGAGAGACCCGTAATCTTTCCTAAAAATAATTACTTTAAGAATAAATGAAACCTTTATAATTTCAAAGTTACTAATAAAATTCAACACAAAGCCAGCTGATTGTATCGGCATTAATTCTTTGTAAAAAAAAAGATAGAAATATTTAAATTAATGGCAAACTCCAAATAAATCACTACCTCCAAACATAACTTTAACATTCCTTCCTATATCAAATATTATTTATTCTAACTCTCTATTATACTTCTTTTCTTTATTCCAACTCCCTACCAACATCAAAAGTCATAAAAGCCCTTACTTTAATTGCATAAAACTCCCTAATGCTTCTAGGATTTTTAAAAAAACACCCAAAATCTCATTTTCTAATAAACAACTCCTAATAAGGGATACGTAAATGCAGGGGCCTTAATGAACATGAGATCCTTCAATTCCTGTCATCTTGAGAGAACTCAATAGCATACTTTTGCAAAGGACTCATAGTTCATGATAAATGTAAGCCTTAATATTCCCTGACTATCTAAAATTAAATAATAGGCCCATCATGCTTCCGTATTACATTAAAATTTTAACAAACTGAAATATACCATTTTGACCATAATGACACCGGGTGAGGTGCCACCAGTCGAAAACTTACTGCCTCCAGACTATTTTATGAATGGCTCCTCACCATCCAACCTCAGCTCTCAGGCGAGGTTAGTGTTGGGATATGCCCTAAGACAACCCATTAGATGATTGTTTATGACATACACTGTATTTGATTTTGTTAATGGCAATTCATTATTATATATTATCCGTGTATCTGTGTAATATGAATTAATATATAAGTTAATGCCCTTAGAATAATATTGTATTGTTCTTAGAGATTGTCCCTAGTCAAGTATTATCATGAATCGAGATAATGATAATGCATTGAGACTAGTATGTTTTGATTGATGAATTGTTCATAGATATGAGATATCAAATCAACACATGGGTACATGTTAGAGAACGATGTACTGGACAGACCCACCATGAGAATGTGACATGGATAGTTATATGAACGTCATAAGCGATTCTCATAGTGATAATAATGTATGTAATCCTTATGACTTGAGATCATCAGAGATCCCAACATAAGGAGTTATGTATCTTGATATTGTCAAACGTTACCTGTAACAGGGTAAACTATAAAGACAACTATTGGATACACTACTAATTATGTAGAGGGATGTTGATTGATCGAGATAAGATTTGTCCCTCCTATATAACAGGAGAAGTGTTTGGGCCCTTGATCAAGTGAGACTAAAATGCATGGCCATGCTCGAATGAGTCGATATGTGATATCGAGCGTATTCGTTTATTCTAGTTCTACTTGGGGATCAAGAAATAAAGATTGAATATACGAGTATGGCTATTCCATGACTCGTGTTCAATCTAAACACATTGGACAAAGGGATTAAGTTACATGGTTAATATTATCACAAGTTCTTAGGTTATGTCGAGTCAATGACATTCTTGTAATTTGGCTAGCCTTGATGTGTTGCTAGATACCGCTCATTGCTTGTGACATAAAATGAGATTTTATGTCACTGCCAACATTGCAAGATCCTATCAGGTCGCACAAAAGATTAAATCGATAAGGGGAATTAAATTCATTGGATGAATTAATTAATTAAGAAGAGTCTTAATTACATGATTATAAGGATTTAATTAAATCATGGGTTTGGGCCCATGAGGCTTTAAGAAAGTCTTGAACCTTTAATTAAATCATATAATTAATGTTGCAAGGTGATGATGATAATGATTCTATTGAAAAGAAATAACCTAGCCTCCTCCTTAAAAGCTCTCTTGGCCACCACCTTTCCGTAAGAAGCATCACGCCGCCGGCCGCCGTGATCTTCAAGGTTTCCGGCCATCTTCTTTACGGTTTTGAACCGTGAGCTTTGCTTCATTCAAGAATAAGTCTAGCAACTTGTTCTTGAACGTCCCTTGTTCGATTTGATCGTGTGGATACCGTAGAGGCAAGATCTTGGAGGTTTTGCTCGTGACTCATGGTTTGGCATCGCTTCTGCATCAAACACGCTACAAGGGTAAGACTCCTTTACATTCCGATATGAATACTTTGTATAAGTCCTCGGTTAGGAATCCAAAATTTTATTTCCGCTGCGTACTTGCATGTTGGATTCCTTTCAGTGGTATCAGAGTCGTGTACAAAGCTCATATCGGAATTATGTGGTTATTTGTTTAATCATATTTAGAATTATATTTCATGCTTTGAAACTGTATATAATCATATATGATATGAGTAAATCGAGTTTGTGAAATCATCGTAAAATTATATATGATATAATTGACAATTTATGTATATGATACACGAAGGCGAAAAGCCGAGCCCATGGCTCTTGATGGTTCGGCCATCACCAACCATGACTCGCGGCCGCCGCATGCTAGCTAGGGTTTGGACCCTTGGCTCGAGCATGGGCCAAGCCGCCGCACCAACTAGGGTTTTGAACCCTTTTGGCTCGATTAAAAGCATGGCGGCGCTTAGAGGTTCGGACCATGGTTCACGGAAACATGCGGGTTGGCGGCTACCTCCACGTGAGAGCTAGGGTTTTTGAACCCCTTGGCTCGAGATGGTCGAGCCGCCACCGTCATGAATCGTGCATGGAAAGGCCGAGAATTATGACAATGTTTCGAACCTTGTGGCTCGAGACGGCTAGGGTTTCGAACCCTAGCGGCCGCCGCAT
Source organism: Haberlea rhodopensis (assembly GCA_907163345.1). NCBI lineage: Eukaryota > Viridiplantae > Streptophyta > Magnoliopsida > Lamiales > Gesneriaceae > Haberlea > Haberlea rhodopensis. The sequence goes on along the minus strand of CAJQUN010000059.1, from coordinate 2,175,730 downwards.
GGCTCACACGGGCTTGGATCGTGACTTGGGCTAGGGTTTCGAACCCTAGGCTCATGCATGGTCCAGCCGTGTGGTTAGGGTCTTTGAACCCTTTTGGTCCATGGCTTGTGACGCAACGAGTCTCCGTGGCATGTGATGTCACGAGCGTACGATAATTTTCCAAAATTTTATTTTACAGTTTTAATTAGAATTATATTTAAAATGTTTAGAATTTAATTAATTAAATGTTATAGCATGTTTTATGTGTTGTTTGAGCATGGTTCATGGTTATAGCCCTATGACCTATTAGATAGGATTTGTAAATAATTGTAATTTTAATACGGCCTGCGTGTCGTGTCTTCTCTATTTTTCCTAAATGTTATCCCTCCCCTATGTTCCCCTCGAATGTGACTCGAGGAATTCTCTATATCTTGTAAATGTTATATAGTATAGTTTATTTCATTGATGGAGATCAACGAAGACGGACCATGGTGCCGAGGTGAGGAGGCCATTCACAAAAGGGAGCCATAGAGGTGCTTAGAGAAGTAACCTTAGGTGGACTTTTAGGATTTTCTCATTGGCTTGAGAAAATCGCTAGTAGGGGCTATAACCATGTCACGTTTAAATTTATGTTGATGTATGTGATGCATGTTTTATCTTATGATGTTTTATATTGATGATTGTTATACATATATGTAGATATGTATATGTGTATATGTACCAGACATATTTTAAATTATCAATAATAAAATCATGAGATCAATAAATCCCTCTAAAATATTAAGTTTTAGATGCCTTCCAAAATTAAAAGTACTCGTCAAGACTTCGATTGAACATGTGTGGGTTTGCCAAAGCAAAGCACCGTGACAATCTTGGTAAGGCGCGAAAGGATAAAAATGATATCCGTTTTACTTTAAATTGGATTCGACTTAACTAGGATAACTCAATAGGATTGGGAACCTAGAGGCATGGGGTTGGATAATAATTCATTAGATGAATTTGAACAAGGTGTTGTTCGTCCAACCATCCAAGAATTACATGTGATGTAATTGACAAAGTGTTGTCTACCTAAATAACCGAGTCATGGGTGATTAGCCAAAGCTAACTCAGGATTAGGTGAAATATGGATCTTGGCCCACTAAGGTTTCGAGGGTTGATAATTTTAAAACAAATAATGGGAGTGTCATTTTATAAGACCTTATTAAATGATTAAAATCATAAACTTATTTTGCATATTTATATTGTAGATATCCATGGCATCAAACAATGTTACAAGCACACTTTCATTGCGATCCGTCCTTGAGAAGGACAAACTAAATGGGACAAATTTTCTAGATTGGTATAGGAATCTGAGGATTGTCATCAAACAAGAGAAAAAGCAATATGTCCTTGAGGAACCCTTACCTGCTGAGGAACCTCCCGTTACGGCCACGAGAGCCGATAAGGATGCTTACAAGAAGCATCAAAATGACGCACTTGATGTTGGTTGTTTAATGCTCGCAACTATGAACTCTGAGATTCAGAAGCAACATGAGGAAATGGATGCGTTCAATATGATTGAACATCTAAAGCAACTTTACCAACAACAAGCTAGACAAGAGAGGTATGACGTCTCTAAAGCGTTGTTTCAGTGCAGAATGGTAGAAGGAACCCTTGTTGGATCTCATGTACTCAAGATGATTTAAAATAATGAAGTGTAGAGATGTAAATTAAATGGTGGGGATTAATTCTAGGGTTAGATAAAAAGCCACACACTCTCCTCTTCCCTCACCCCATCACCCGCCGCCCCCCTCATTTCCTCTCCCATTCTTCACGCCGTCTCCCTCATTTCTTGCAAGAGGCGATTTTTCATTCCTTGTTTCAGGGGCGATTCTTGCTCAAGTTTGTGTGGGTAAGACACTACTCGATTTCCTTAGCTAGTTATCCTCCTTATTCTTCGATTCTTTCATGATTATTATTCGATTTTGTGCCAAGTTATGTTCGAAAATATGTGTTGAGTTTATGGGTCGAAAATTCCACTGATAAGGGTCGAAAATCTGCCCCCTTATGGTTCGAAAATCTTGTTGTTTTGCTCAAGTTTTTCTGATTGTTCTTGGCCAAAATTTGTTGCATCTTGTTTCGAAAAGTCTAAGCTAATATGGTTCGAAATCTGTTGCTTGCATGTCTACTGCCATATGTTGAAATCTGCTGTAGTGGGCTCGATTTCTTCTTGCTTTGAGTCGAAGATTTTCCCTGCTTTTGGCTTGATTTGTTGAGTGTTTGAACTCGAAAATTTCTGCTGCTATGTTGTTCAATTTTATGTGGTTAAGTTTGTTAAGCATGCTGCCTTCTTAGTTCAAAAATTATGCAGATTGTTGTAATGGATTTATGTGTTTTAATGGATCAAATTTATGTGCTATAAGGGGATTGCATGACTGAACTTTAGGGACTGTGATGGACGATAATTAGGACTTTAATGGGGCTTGTAAATCATGCTTATAAAGTGTTTGATAATAGGCTTAAGTGGTGTTCAAGTGTTGGCCAAACTCTACTAATTGTGTAGTAACAAAGTCTACTTTTATGACTTATATCATGGTTGTGTTTTGAGGAATGTTGGGCTATGGTTTGATATGCTAATAACTTGGAGCATGTGGCATTGTGTGAATATGTGAGTTATATAGATGTTAATGTGTGTTAAACATGTATTAAAGTGTATATTAATGAATATACTCGCATGTGTGCAATAACATGAATTGGAGACTTTATTGAATATTTGAATTAAAATTCTATGAACTAAATGTATAGTTGATTTGAGCAATATAGATTGTCTTGATTTTGTGAATTACTTACTATATAGTTGAGTTGGAGATGACTCAAATAGAGGATTATTGGCTTGTTTGTGTACACTATGAAGCATGAAAATGTAGAGTGCTTAATGATATTAATTGCTTTGAATATGAGCTAATATTGAATTGATATTCGATATAGACACTATACAAGAATTCAGACGTTGATGATAGCTTGTTTATGTTGTCGACTATAAGGTACGTGGCGACGTACGAGCAGGTATACCCAGTATTTACATATTCATGTATACATGTATTTTGAATGTGATGTTTAAGGCTAAGTGATTGAGTTTGGTAGTTGAGTTTAATATACGTAGAATGGTGGATACGTAGAGGTACGTGATCCGGGTATACTAGTTGAGTATTGATGCC